>SCDY01001889.1:0-21207 GCA_004143825.1 Drosophila micromelanica | reverse complement strand
ATAACCTCTTTTCTTTAATTGTTGTAACAGTCCATCTTGTCCCGCTAGATGCATCGCACCAACGATTACCATAGTAGGTGTTCCATCTTTTATATATTGGTCAATTTTTACTAACCATGCTTGATTACGATTGACCAATAGGCTTTGGTAAAATATTTTATCTTCACCTTTTTTATACTCAATTATTCGCTCGTTTAGAATTGATTGATTTCCACGGTAAAGGTCCTTCACCAATCGATCCAATGCTAACTTTGGATTAGCTAACTCATCTAGCATATTTGTAATTAGTTCATCAGGCTCTATTTTTTTTAGCCCCTCTAATGCCTCTAATTTTTTTTTTTTTTTTTTGCTTTCTGGTATAAAATCTCATCAACACCCGCTTGATAACCTTGTTTTTGCCAAATTAATACTGGTAATGAAAAGCTAATAAATGCAGCATCAAAAGAGCTAAGAGGATAAGGTATTTTATTATCTTTTATCGTTTTCTCTAATGCTTGCCATGTTTCAGGTTGTAATGTTTCTTGAAGAGTTACACCGTCTAATTTAAAAGTTTGCGCCATTTTTAAACCCATTTCCGTTGGCTCAATTTTATCCATATTTAGCTCAAAAACGATTCTTTTTGAGTTTTTTAATGCTTTTGTATAAGCAACAGGCAAAGGCAGTTGAGAGGGCTTTAATAAATGTATACTGCCTGCCAAAATAATTTTTTTACCTTCTTTTTCTGCTACCCATACACTGGACTTAGCATAAGCTGAAACTGTCAAAAATAAAAAGATAAAAACAAAAATATACTTTAAGTTAATACGCACAACAAAATTCCCACTAAGAAACAATTAATTGATAGCCAGCACGCTTCAACCAAGTGGCTTCTTGAATAAAATCTGCCATCGTAAGTGGGTTTTCTTCTAGCCAATTTTCAGGGAAATGCACTTCTAGTTTTTTTGCTTTAGCAATTAGCTTAACATCTGGCATATTCTGATCGCTTCGAATATGATGAAATAAAATAGCAAATCGTAATAGAATACATAGCCGTATTAACTCCTCACTATTTTCTACACTATCCTCAATTTTTTCTCTTGAAATATTCCGACGATGGCCACGGACTAAAAGTGCTAACTCTTGTTGATCTTGTTTAGAAAACCCTAATAGCTCCGAGTACTCTAATAAGTAAGCGCTGTGCTTATGATATTGATAATGGGCAATATCCAACCCTATCTCATGAACTTTGGCGGCCCAGTCTAGCAATTCACTATATCGCTCATTCTCTAAGCCCCAATCTCGCTCAACTTGCTTTAAAGACTCTAATGCTTTAATAGAAACACGAGTAGCCTGCTCAGTATCCACTCGGTAACGTTCTTGTAAATGCTGTATGGTGCGCTCACGAACATTTTCATGAGAAGAGCGACCTAATTGATCATATAACACCCCCTCACGCAAAGCACCTTCGGAATACAGCATCTTATCGACACCGAGTGCATCAAAAACAGCCTCTAATATAGCTAAACCTGATGGCAAAATGACTTTTCGATCATTTTTAATTCCCTCAATATCCAGCTTTTCTACATCACCTAACTTCAAAATTTTTTGCTTTAACCAAGTAATACCTTCTCTCGTAATATCAGCATCTGAAGCTGCATAACCTGAAAATTTACAAGCATTAGCAATTGCTTTGATTGTACCAGAACAACCGACAACCTCTTGCCATCCCATTTTTCTAACAGACTGCTCGATAGCCATAAGCTCTAAGCGCGCAGATGTATAGGCTTGAGCATAACGGTTAGCGGTTAATTTCTCACCTGTAAAAAATCGTTTATTATAGCTAACACAACCCATTTGTTGGCTTTCTAATAAAATAGGAGTGAAGTCTCGTCCAATAATAAACTCTGTACTCCCGCCTCCAATGTCAATAACCAGACGCTTATCTTGTGTGCTGCGCAAGGTATGTGCAACACCTAAATAAATTAAACGTGCTTCTTCTCGACCTGAAATAATTTCAACAGGGTGCTGCAATATTGCTTCAGCATTTTTTAAAAATATTTTACGATTTCTTGCCTCACGTAAAGCATTGGTTCCTACCACACGAACACTACCTAACGGCATATTGTTAACAAACTGTGCAAAACGCCTTAAACAATCATAACCGCGCTCCATTGCAGCTTCATCTAAATTAAGGTGTTCCGTAATTCCCGCCGCCAACTGGACTTTCTCACCTAGTTGCTCTAATACACGTATTTTATCGTCATCTACATTAGCTAGTAGCATATGAAAACTATTAGAACCTAAATCCACTGTCGCAACCGTAGAATATGTGTTTTTAGCAACCATATAAAAATTTCTTAACCATAAAATAAAAAATTAGATAAATCATATCATCAGATGAATATAAAAGTAATCTTTGTATATAATACATATATTGTACCTTGATCTATATCTCTCGCCTAATGTAAACATATAAAGAATACTTTTATCTCATTGGAATTTATTATGAATTATCGCCACGCCTACCATGCGGGAAACCATGCAGATGTTTTCAAACACATCATACTTTGTCGCTTATTTAGTGCGCTAAGTCAAAAAGAGACACCATTTGCTTATCTTGATACTCATTCGGGTATAGGGCTATATGATTTAAAATCTCCTGAAGCAAAGTGTACAGAAGAATGGGCCCATGGCATTAAAAAGCTAATAGAAACTGATGATATCCCTCCCCTACTTAATGACTATATTGAGCTTATCCAAAGTCTAAACCCAACTCAAGATATAACTTACTATCCTGGCTCACCTAAAATAGCTCAACTACTATCACGAGCACATGACCATCTTATTTTTAACGAGAAGCATAGTGATGACTTACAACTATTAAAAAATCATTTTAAAAGAGATAGGCATATTACTATACATGGACAAGATGGGTGGTTACTCCCTAAAGCCCTTTTACCAACACGTGAAAAACGCATTCTTATTCTAATAGATCCTCCTTTTGAACAACCTGACGAATTGACACTTTGTATAAAAGCATTAAGTGAAGCTATTAGTCGTATGCGTCAAGCTATTGTTGTTATATGGTATCCCATTAAAGATAAAAAAAAGCTAAACCGTTTCTATAGCGAGCTTAAAAACTCTAATGCACCAAAACTACTAAAAGCTGAATTTTTGGTTAAAGAAGCTGATAATAATTTAGGACTTAACGGTTCTGGAATAATTATTGCAAATCCACCTTGGAGGTTAGAAAATGAGCTACAAATCATATTGCCTTATCTAACCAAAAGCTTAGCAAAAAACACCGGAAACTGGCAGGTTAACTGGCTAATAGAAGAAGAATGAGTGATAACTTCACCATTAAAATAGCATACATTTATATGACGTAGTTTGTCACATGATGACATTATTTGTGACCGCACCTGTTGATATTGATATATAAATCTAGGATGAAATATTTAGGCAATGATAAAGTATTATTTAAAGTTACTAGCCTTATTAATAATCTCTGCCTCTTTAGGCTCGCCATTATCTTTTGCTGAAGATCCCAGCAATAACCTTTATAAATGGAAGGATAATAGTGGCATGTGGCATTACTCCAAAATACCACCTCAAGATGAGATTGATATTGAGGTTGCTAAAGTGGCAAATACAATTATTTTTGAAAAACCAAAAGAAGATATTACCGACACATCAAAAGAGGACGAGGCTGAACGAGAAAAGCAGTTACTTAAGGAGAAGTCGCTTAACTGTCAGTCTATCGGACGCTCTATATTAAATACCGCATCAGCAATAACTAAGTTAAATGACAAAGCACTTCAAGATAAAGAAATAACTATTGCTAAGTATACCAAAGAAAAAAGAATAATAACCAAACTAGAAGATATTGGTAGTGATACTGATTTAACCAATAGCTGCTTGGCCGATTTTGAAACACGGCCTGAAATCAAGCAAATTTATGATTGCATCATGAGTAATAATGAACCTAAAAACCAAAAAATATGCTTAAAAAAATATATTACGATTAAAGAATAGTTGGCGAATGTTAGCTATTCAGTTATCTTAATAGCAATATTAATATAAATAGGTTTGCTTACGTTGACACAAAAAGATCATTTACTTTGTATACAAATAACAGATTCCCACCTTTTGGCGACCCCGCAAGAAAAACTTTTGGGCATTCCTACTGCTGAATCGTTAACGCAAGTTATTACTCTCATAAAAGAAGAACAATCCTCCATTGATTTTGCTTTAGTTACAGGTGATATATCACAAGATGGAAGTCTTGCATCCTATCAGTTTTTCAAACAGCAAATACAAAGACTTGACGCTCCATCATTTTGGACACCAGGCAATCACGATAACTTTACCGTACTAGCGAATCGAGTAGAGTTTGCACCTTACTTAATAACTAAACAAGATATCGGTAAATACTGGCGAGTGATTACGTTAAATTCTCAAGTAATTGAACACAACCATGGACAGCTATCAATAGAGCAATTAAAGGAGCTTTTAGAATCACTAAAGTCAACCGCTCGCTTTCATATTATTGCACTACATCATCCTCCATTTTCAAGCAATGCTCGTTGGATTAATGACTCTAAACTAGAAAAGCCCTGGGAACTCATCGAGTGCGTAGAATACTTTCTAAATGCTAACGCTATAGTTTGCGGGCATATACACCAAGTGGTTGAGTCTTATTATCGAGGAACCTATTTGCTTTCAGCGCCCTCTACTTGTTTTCAGTTTGCCCATCATACAGATGATTTTAAGTTAGATAGCCTTACCCCTGGCTATCGTTGGCTAAAACTATTCAATGATGGCCATATCGAAACAGGAGTATCTCATTTAAAAACAAATCCTTACACTATAGATCATGATGCAATCAGCTATTAGCTTCGCTCTTATATTATTTCATTACTTATGAAAAAATCAGCCTTTATTATAGATCGTAGCCAAGATGTATACTTTATGCAAGAAGCATTACAGGAGGCAAAAAAAGCAGCAACTTGTGGAGAAGTTCCTGTGGGGGCAGTCGTTGTCTATGATGGACAAATCATTGGACGTGGGTTTAATCAGCCTATCACAACGAAGGACCCCAGTGCCCATGCAGAAATAAAAGCCATTAGACAAGCAGCTGGTACCTTACAAAACTATCGGCTCATCCATTCAACCTTATATGTCACGCTAGAACCTTGTAGTATGTGCGCGGGACTACTCATACATAGTCGCATTGAACGACTTGTTTATGGTACTACAGAACCAAGAGCTGGTGCAGTGATTAGC
Organism: Drosophila micromelanica; assembly: GCA_004143825.1. Classification (NCBI taxonomy): domain Eukaryota; kingdom Metazoa; phylum Arthropoda; class Insecta; order Diptera; family Drosophilidae; genus Drosophila; species Drosophila micromelanica. The sequence goes on along the minus strand of SCDY01001889.1, from coordinate 15,942 downwards.
CAAGATCAGTTTTTCAGCAAACCTTTTTTAAACCATACTGTTCTCGTAGAAGGTGGCATATTAGCTGAAGAGTCTAGTCAACTACTCAAAAAATTTTTTAAAGATAGGCGCTTAAAGCAATCTTCTCCCTGATACTTCATTTTTACTTATCGTTGGGATGTAGATATCTGGCTGTATTGTGTTATTTTCACGTTGCGAATAATTTAACCAATTTAATATATCATAATAGCGTCTTACATTACGGACAAACTGCTTAGTTTCAAACCCTCTTGCATAACCATAACGAGCTTGCTTATACCACTGTTTTTGAGCAATAAGTGGAAGCATCTTATTAACATTATGCCATATATTAGGATCTAAATTATTTAATACTGCTATTTTTTGAACATCAGCCAAATGTCCCTGCCCCATATTATAAGCAGCTAAGGTAAAGAATGTGCGGTCGGGATCTGTAATCTCGCTCGATAAACCTTGCTTTAATAAATCGAATAATTTAGCGCCCCCCATAATACTTTGCTCTGCCTCCAAGCGATTCTTAACCCCCATAGCAGTGGCTGTATTTTGAGTGAGCATCATTAGTCCTCTAACACCGGTAGGTGAAACGGCACTAGGATCCCAATGAGACTCTTGATAACCTATCGCCGCTAATAACTTCCAATCTAAATTATATTGTTTTCCATACATAACAAAGTATTTTTCATATCTAGGTAAGCGTTCTTGTAGATGTTTTGCAAATGAATAAGCACCAACATAACCTAAAACATCTAAATGTCCAAAAAATCGATTATTCAGTGCTGTTATTAATCCATTTTGTTTAGATTTATCTAAAAACTCATTCACTTCCGCTAAAAGACTCTGATCATCCACTGCATTGGCAACAATCCAACCCACCTCTAAATTTTGCTTTAACGTAAAACCAACGCGTACATTGGGATAATACACTTGAGTCATTGCTAGTGCATTTGAACTGACTAAAGCAATACTTGCTTTATTATCCTCTAACGATTGGAGTAAGTCTGTCACATCAACAGAGTCCAACTCCTGATACTCCAAGTTAGGATATTGCTCTTTTAATGATCTCAGCTGCTCTACTTGATCGCTTCCTTTTATAACAATTAATGATTTTCCTAATAAATCTTCAACCCGGGTTGGTCGCATCCTTTCTTTATTATAAACAACCACCGTATCTACATTTAAATAAGGATTAGAAAATGATACTTGCTTTATTCTTGCAGGACTTTTTACTAAGCTTGCTGCACCTATCCAAAGAGGATTATCGGCAACCGTGGTGTATACATCATCGATATTATTTACTTGCTCTACCGCTAACTTAACGCCTAACTCTTTAGCAAAGCTTTTTATTAACTGATACTCAAATCCTGTTTTACTCGTACGGTCTTCAAAATAAGTAATTGGGCTATTATAGGTTACTACGTGTAAAACACCTTCTTTTTTTATTCTATCAAGTACTGAAACAGACTCTTTATTTACATCACAGGCTACCAAAGATAAAAGCACGCTCCCCGCTAACAAGAAAGGGAGAAATACATTTATCTTTGTACATCTTAATAACTTTATCATGGTGTAAAGTCTATATTAATCATTAACCAATGTCTAAAATTTTCATTTCAAGCCTCTAGTCATAGTATAAAGCTAATATATTTTATGATTAAGTCTTGACATTCTCTTCACCAACCTTTAAAGTGCGCACCATTATTTAGAAGCAAGAAATCAGAATACCTATTATTTAAAAATATAGGGGTGTAGCCAAGCGGTAAGGCAGCGGGTTTTGATCCCGCCATGCGTTGGTTCGAATCCAGCCACCCCTGCCATATATCTTAGAGCCTCTTTGAGTTTACTCTCTATGTCAAAAATGATGGTTTTTACGGGGAATGCAAACCCTGATCTAGCAAGAAGAGTCGTTAGCCAATTACATATTCCTCTAGGTGATGTGTCTGTTGGAAAGTTTTCTGATGGCGAAATTAGCGTAGAAATTAATGAAAATGTTCGTGGTAAAGATGTTTTCTTAATTCAACCTACTTGTGCACCGACCAATGATAATATAATGGAATTAATCGTTATGGCTGACGCGTTTAAACGCTCCTCTGCCTCGCGCATTACAGCGGTTATTCCCTATTTTGGCTATGCAAGACAAGATCGCCGCCCCCGCTCAGCCCGTGTTGCTATCACTGCTAAAGTAGTTGCTGATATGCTAGATACTGTAGGGATTGATCGTGTATTAACCGTAGACTTACATGCTGATCAAATTCAAGGATTTTTTGATATCCCTGTAGATAACATCTATGGTTCACCTATTATGGTTGATGATATTATTGCCAATCGTACTGAAAACATGATTGTTGTTTCTCCTGATATTGGTGGCGTTGTTAGAGCCCGAGCGGTCGCTAAATCACTTGGTGTTGATTTAGCTATTATTGATAAACGCCGCCCTAAACCCAATCAGTCAGAAGTAATGAATATTATTGGGGAAGTAAGCAATAGAACCTGTATCTTAGTTGATGATATGGTAGATACTGCTGGCACCCTTTGCCATGCCGCCAAAGCACTAAAAGACTTTGGTGCAACTAGAGTTTTAGCTTATTGCACACACCCTATTTTATCAGGTGCTGCGATTGAAAATATTACAGGCTCCGAATTAGACGAATTAGTTGTTACCAATACTATTCCACTCTCAGCAAAAGCGCAAGGCTGTGTTAAAATTCGCCAGCTAGATATATCCCCTTTTGTGGCAGAAGCTGTACGCCGCATTAGTAATGAAGAATCTATTAGTGCTATGTTTCGTAACTAGCATTAACTAACTGGGCTTAATTAAAATAAGCCTTTTATTAATCGCTCAAACGCTGGTCGCAAACGTTTTGAGCGTTTTTATTTTGGAGATTTTACATGAATGATTTTACAATAGATGCACAAGCACGTGACGACTTAGGGAAAGGTGCGAGCCGCCGCCTACGTCGTAATGCAAACCTAGTTCCAGGTATTATTTATGGTGGCAATAAAGCACCTAAATCAATCAGCCTTTTAGGTAAAGATCTTGCTAAGTTAATTTCTAATGAAGCCGTATTTAGTCATATTCTAGAACTTAACGTTGCTGGTCAAAAAGAAAGTGTATTAATTAAAGCATTACAACGCCACCCTTCAAAAGGATTTGTATTACACATCGACTTCCAACGCGTGATTGCTGGTCAGAAAATTACAACGACTGTACCGTTGCACTTCATTAATGAAGAAACAGCTATTGGTGTTAAACAAGAAGGTGGTGAAGTTTCTCACATCACTTCTGAAATTGAAATCTCTTGTTTACCAAAAGATTTACCAGAATTCATTACAGTTGATATGGCAAATGTAAAACTTGACCAAACTATTCACTTGTCAGATCTTAAAATACCTAAAGGTGTTGAGGTTATTGCATTAGCACATGAAAATAACATGGCTATAGCAACCATCTATACACCTCGTGCAGCATCTGTAGATGATGAGTCTGAAGCAGATACGACAGCACCGACAGATACAGAAGAGAAATAATTTTCTGTAAAGCAAGAGGGCTCATGTATGACAGCCATTCAGTTGATAGTAGGTCTTGGTAATCCAGGACCTGAGTATAATCAAACAAGGCATAATGCAGGAGCCCTTTTTGTTGAGCGTATTGCTGACAAATATAATACCCCGTTGGTATCTGAACGTAAATATTTTGGCCTAATCGGAAATGCTATTATTAATGGGCAAAATATAAAGCTACTTATCCCTACCACCTACATGAATCGTAGCGGCCAATCTGTTGCTGCACTAGCTAACTTCTACCATATCCCTATGGATACTATTTTAGTTGCACATGATGAACTCGATCTCCTCCCCGGTATTGCAAAATTAAAGCAGGGGGGTGGGCATGGTGGACATAATGGATTACGCGATATTATTGCGCAATGCGCCAATCAAAATAACTTTTATCGATTACGCTTGGGCATCGGCCATCCTGGGCATAAAAGCCTAGTCTCTAGCTTTGTTTTAAATAAAGCATCTAAACAAGAGCAACAGCTACTTCTTGATAGTATAGAGAATGCGCTTGATGCGTTACCAGAAATGGTAGCTGGCAACTGGAGTAAAGCCATGAACCAACTACATACTCAAAAAGCATAACTAACTACTTTTAAAGAGATACATACAATGGGTTTTAATTGCGGTATTGTTGGTCTGCCCAATGTTGGCAAATCTACCTTATTTAATGCACTAACTAAAGCTGGCATTAGTGCTGAAAACTTTCCATTTTGCACCATTGAGCCCAATAGTGGGATCGTTGCCATGCCAGATGCACGCCTTAATGTATTGGCTGAAATAGTTAAGCCTGAGCGCGTACTACCAACTACCATGGAATTTGTTGATATTGCTGGTTTAGTAAAAGGGGCTTCCAAAGGAGAAGGTCTAGGTAACCAGTTCTTAGCTAATATTCGCGAAACAGATGCTATTGCACATGTTGTACGCTGCTTTGAAGATGATAATATTGTACACGTAGCAGATAGTGTTGATCCTAAGAGAGATATTGAAATTATCGATTTAGAGCTTATTTTTGCTGATTTAGATAGCGTAGAAAAACAATTACAGCGTATGCAAAAACAAGCAAAAAGCGGTGATAAAGAAGCCATTGCTAGTAAAGATTTACTAGATAAATTAAAAGCCCATTTTACGGAAGGAAAACCAGCTCGATCATTATTAAAAGACCTATCAAATGATGAAAAAGTCAGAGCTAAATCTTTTCATTTACTGACTGTAAAACCAGTTATGTACATTGCTAATGTCGCAGAGGATGGTTTTGAAAATAACCCCCACCTTGATACGGTAAAAGCTATTGCAGCAGCAGAGGGTGCTATTGTGGTTCCTATTTGCAATAAAATAGAAGCGGAAATAGCTGAACTTGATGATGGCGAAGATAAAGATATTTTTCTCGCTGAGCTTGGTATAGAAGAGCCGGGCTTAAACCGTGTAATACGCGCAGGTTACGAGCTACTTGGCTTACAAACCTATTTTACGGCAGGTATTAAAGAAGTAAGAGCTTGGACTGTTAAAATAGGAGCTACAGCGCCTCAAGCAGCCGCTGTTATTCATACCGATTTTGAAAAAGGTTTTATCCGCGCCGAAGTTATTGCTTACAATGATTTTGTACAATATAAAGGCGAGGCCGGCGCTAAAGAAGCTGGAAAATGGCGTCTTGAGGGCAAGGAGTATATTGTAAAAGATGGCGATGTAATGCATTTCCGTTTCAACGTATAATCTAAGTATTTTACAAAACTTAGTGTATACTTAATTAATTATTTATTGCGGAACTAATTGATGAATACGGCTCGAATTATTGAATTTATTGGAAATCACTACATTCTATGTGGTATTTTCTTGGCACTTCTCGTTTTATTAGCCATTACGGAAGTGCGTCGTGGTGGGAAGAGTATTGGCTCTGCACAGTTAACAGCACTAATTAATAGAGAGCTCGCCATTATTGTTGATATACGCTCAAATAAAGATTTTGGTGGCGGGCACATTACCGACTCATTAAATATTCCTTTAGAAAAATTTGCGACACGTATGGTGGAGTTAAATAAACATAAAGAGAATAAAATGATTATTGTTGTTGATGCACAAGGGCAGCATTGCGGCCCCATTTGTAGAGATCTTAAAAAAGCAGGTTTTAATGTTGCCAAACTTAGTGGTGGCGTAGCCTCTTGGAAAGCAGATGGCTTACCTCTGATAAAGAAAAAAGCAAAGGTATAATAATGGCAAATATTACTATTTATACCAGTGCATGGTGCCCCTACTGCATCAAAGCAAAACAACTACTTACCGAAAAGGGCTATGAATTTAAAGAAATTATAGTTGATGGTAAGCCAGAAGTACGTGCAGAAATGAATGAGAAAGCAGGTCGTAACTCTGTCCCTCAAATATGGATCAATAACCAGCATATTGGTGGCTGTGATGATCTTATGGCATTAGAGCAGGCAGGCAAGCTCGATGATTTATTAAAAGCGAATTAATTTTAACCCTCATATAGGATTATTAACTACTATGTCCGAGCAAAATAATACCCAAGCCCAACAAGAGCCTCAATTTGCGATTCAACGTATTTACCTACGTGATGCTTCATTTGAGTCTCCTAAAAGCCCTGACATTTTTTTAAAAGAATGGAAGCCAGCGGTTAATCTAGAATTAAATACACGTCAAAACTCATTAGAAAATGATGTTTATGAGGTCATACTTACTTTATCTGCTACCGCTAAAGTAGGAGATGAGGTTGCTTTCATCGCTGAAATTCAACAAGCGGGAGCTTTCTTTATTAAAGGGCTAGATAACGATAGTATTAGTCATATGCTAGGTGCATTTTGCCCTAACATCTTGTTCCCTTACGCACGCGAAACACTTGATAGCTTAGTAGTTAAAGGCTCATTCCCTGCGCTAATGCTTTCACCAGTTAATTTCGATGCATTATATGCCCAAGAATTAGAGCGCATGAAACAAGAAAGCTCAACACAAAAGCAATAATACTTAGTCAGCTAAGTAAGTAAAAGGCCCAAAAATTTTGGGCCTTTTTATGCTCGGCTCTTTTTTTAAAAATATGTTATGCTACATTCAACGTTATTTATGAGCCAATATTATGCCTATTGTTAAACATAATGTTATTAAACTTAGGCCACTTGAACGCGAAGACTTAAGATTTATTCATCAATTAAACAATGATGCTAATATTATGCGTTATTGGTTTGAAGAACCCTATGAAGCATTCGTAGAGTTAGCCGAACTTTATGATAAACATATACATGATCAAAATGAACGTCGCTTTATTATTCAAAGTAAAGATAATCCAATAGGACTAGTTGAGCTAGTAGAAATAAATCATATTCATCGTAATGCCGAGTTCCAAATTATCATTGATCCCCGTCATCAAGGTAAAGGCTTTGCTAAGCAAGCCACTCAACTAGCCATGGAGTATGCCTTTAGCACTTTAAATCTCTATAAGCTCTATTTAGTAGTTGATCAAAAAAATGAGGCTGCAATTCATGTCTATACTAAACTTGGCTTTCAAGAAGAGGGCCTTTTACAACAAGAGTATTTTGTAAATGGTGAATATAAAAATGTTATTAGGATGTGTATTTTTCAACCTCAGTTTTTGATGACTAAAAATACACTATGATTTTACGTCCGATGTTAGCATATAAGTATTTTTACTGTAGCTTAGCTTAGAACTATTAAAACCAATGAATCCTAATCAACGCAATAACTACCTGAAAGCTTTACAAATAGATACATGGGTGCCGCGCACAAAGCTGCCTTATGCCGCACCGTCGGCTATTAAAATAGCTAACAATACATTACCTATTAATGTCCAGCCGATAGAGGTAGAAAATTTATCACAAAATTCTATTTTTTCTCAACAAGATTTAAAAGAGATAGTGGTAAACAAAGAAAAACAAAGGCCTATTCCTTCTAGCCCTATAATTAAGAATGAAACCGAGCAATACTTAATAACTGATGATCGCTCCCCCTCATTCTCTCTACAACTTATGAAAGCAGGAAGCTGTTTGCTACTTTTAGATCTTCCTCAAGGAAAAGCATTACAAATTGATGACAAGCGTTATCAATTATTGCGTAATATTTTACGCGCCGCTAAGTTGCCAGATAGCCCTGAATGGTTAGGTGATGTTATTCATTGGCCACTCTTTAAACAAACATCTATTCCACAAGGCAGGTATGAAGCCAAAGAATTTTTACAAAGCTTTATAAAAACGTATCAAGAACAAATAGTTGATATTAAGTATCTTTGGCTAATAGGCGATGCTGCTATTACTTATACAATACACCAAGAAGCACCTGATTATTATCAACTACTCTCAGATCACACATTAGGTAAGTTGCTGACAATACCAGCTCTCGATAATTTATTAAATAATCCCGACCAAAAAGCTAAACTATGGCAGACTCTAAAGCCTTTAATACCCACATGGAAAAAATAACCAATATTTTTATTCGCAAGAGCATTCCATCAGATAGCCAAGCCATTACCAAGATAGAACAATTAGCTCACTATCATCGTTGGTCAACCTCTCTTATAGAAGATGCCATTAATAGCTATCACTGCTGGACCGCTTTAATGGATGATACAATCGTTGGCTATGGTTTCCTAAAAATTATTCTCGATGAGGCCGAGCTACTAAATATTGCTATTACCCCTCATTTGCACGGTAGAGGCATTGGCAAATATTTACTCACCTATTTATTATCTGAAGCCAAAACATTAAAAGCAAAAGAGTGTTTTCTTGAAGTAAGAGAGAGTAACCATACTGCTTATTCTCTTTATGAGAATTGTGGATTCAATGAAATTGGTAGACGAACTAATTATTATCCATCACCACGAGGGCTTGAAGATGCTCTCATCATGGCCTGTATTTTAGTAGGCTAAATAAAAAATAATCCCAGATTTCGAATTAGGGAGGATGAAATCTGGGATTTAAATCGTTGGGTTAGGGGAAACCCAACAAAAACTGCCGATACTTAGCACACAAGAGTTATAAACAAATATTTATCGCTCACATGATAGTTTGAGTATGCATCACTAAGAAAGTTTCATTTTTTATTAATTTTTTTATAAATCGCTTATCGGTATAGTTTGTTGCACAAAAACAAAGTGCCCAATGGGCACTTTAAAATTAATACAATGAATAGTAAACAAACTATAATTAAAATAAACCTGTTAATTTCTCAGAAGTACTGATAAGAATATTTTTCTTTTGGGTATAAGCTTCAAGAATTATCTTATGTGTCTCACGACCAATACCTGATTTTTTATAGCCACCAAAAGGAGCATGTGCTGGAATTTGGTTATAGCAGTTAACCCACATACGACCTGTTCTAACACCTTTAGCAACACGGATAGCACGATTAATGTCACGGCTCCATACACCACCACCTAGACCATATTCAGAGTCATTTGCAATAGCAATAGCCTCTTCCTCGGTGTCAAATGGAATAACAGCAAGTACTGGACCAAAAACTTCTTCGCAAGAAATACGCATATTTGGCTTACAGTCAGCAAGAACCGTTGGTTTTACAAATGCACCCTCACTACCAAAACGTTCACCACCCGTTAATAGTCTAGCGCCATCTTTTAAGCCAACATCAACAAAACCAAGAATCTCCTTCATGTGTTTTTGACTAATTTGGCAACCCATTTGTGTATTAGGATCAAGAGGATCACCCACTCTAACAGATTCAAACTTAGCTTTTAACAGGTTAAGGAACTTATCATAGATACCACGCTGTACAAGTAAACGAGAGCCAGCACAACATACTTGACCTTGATTAAATAAGATAGCAATCGCAGCGCCTTCTACAGCTTTATCCATTTGTGCATCGTCAAATACGATATTAGCTGACTTACCACCTAACTCTAGTGTAGCCGGAATTAATTTTTTAGCTGCTGCTTCTGCAACATCGTAGCCTATTTCAGTTGATCCCGTGAAAGCAAGCTTACTAAAATCCTCATGATCTAACATGTATTGGCCTGTAGTAGAACCACCACCAGTTAATACATTAATAACACCGGCTGGTAACACTTCGTTTAAAATACGCGCCAACTCAATCAAAGAAAGCGATGTTTCACGTGAAGGTTTAATTACAATACAGTTACCCGCTGCTAATGCAGGAGCAATTTTCCACGCGCCCATTAATAAAGGGAAGTTCCAAGGAATAATTTGACCAACAACGCCAATAGGTTCACTTAAAACTAAGCTTAGTGTATCCTCGTCAAGCACATCTGCTTCATCACTATGGGCACGAATAACACCAGCAAAATAACGGAAATGATCAATCGCAGAAGGAACATCTACTGATGATGTTTCACGAATTGGTTTACCATTATCTAAGGTTTCAAGGGTAGCAAAACGCTCTGCTTCTTTTTCTAATAAATCAGCAATTTTTAATAATAATGCTGAGCGCTCAGCTGGTGATGTTTTACTCCATGCAGGGAAAGCATTCCATGCACTTTTAACCGCTAAATCCACATCTGATTTTTCTGCTTCAGCAAGAACTGCAAGCTCTTCATTAGTTGCTGGATTTGTACTTACAAAAGTTTTGCCTGCACTACCGTCTTTCCATTGCCCATTGATTAGTAATTTATAGGCCTTATGTGGTTTTAAAGAATCAGGTAAGTCTTTTAATAATTTCATAAATCACCTTCTGTTATCAAGAAATAATTCGATATATTGTTCTATCAGTTATGTTTATTATTGTATCTTTACTTATTAAACAGCTAGTTGGAAACAAAGCCATTAAGCTATTAATGATATACAAATAGCATAAGCTATCCAATATAATCCACTTGAAAAAAAGATACAAGTAAGCCAACTAAACCCAGTTATTTTGTTGTAAAAAGATTTAACCAGTCTTATTCTTTGATATAATATCGGTCATCTATAACTATTGCCTACCCTTAGTGGAGTAAATATGTCATCACTTTATAACGCACCCGATGCCAATGGGCTCTTCGGTCCCTTTGGAGGTCGTTATGTCGCTGAAACACTCATGCCTTTAATTTTAGATCTAAACACGGCATACACAGCAGCTAAAAATAATCCTAACTTCATCAAAGAATTGCATTATTTTCAAAGCGATTACATTGGTCGCCCAAGCCCTCTCTACTTTGCCGAACGACTCACAGAATACTGTGGTGGTGCTAAAATTTATTTTAAGCGAGAAGAGTTAAACCATACTGGCGCGCACAAAATTAATAACTGTATTGGTCAAATTTTACTCGCTAAAAAAATGGGTAAAACACGCATTATTGCAGAAACAGGTGCAGGCATGCACGGTGTTGCTTCTGCTACAGTTTGTGCACGCTTTGGTCTTCCTTGTTTTGTATACATGGGCTCAACTGATATTGAACGTCAAGAGCCTAATGTTTTTCGCATGAAACTATTAGGAGCCGAAGTTATTCCTGTCGAATCAGGTACAGGGACGTTAAAAGATGCCATGAATGAGGCGCTACGCGACTGGGTAACCAATGTATCAGATACATTTTATTTAATCGGAACGGTAGCAGGCCCTCATCCATACCCTGAGATGGTTCGTGATTTCCAAGCAGTCATAGGAAAAGAAACCAAACAGCAAATGCTAGAGAAAGAAAATCGTCTTCCTGATAGTGTTATCGCTTGCGTTGGAGGTGGCTCTAATGCCATTGGATTATTTTATCCATTCATTAATGACCACACCGTTCAGCTAATCGGCGTAGAAGCTGGCGGACATGGTATAGCAACAGGAAAGCATGCAGCAAGCTTAACCGCTGGTCAACCAGGCGTATTGCATGGCAATAGGACCTATCTATTACAAAATAATGACGGACAAATTATTGATGCCCACTCTATTTCAGCAGGTCTAGACTATCCTGGTATTGGTCCTGAGCATGCATGGCTACATGATACTCAGCGTGCAGAGTATGCTGTTATTAATGATGATGAAGCAATGGCAGCCTTTCAAAAATGTTGTCGTTTAGAGGGGATCATCCCTGCATTAGAATCCTCTCATGCCCTAGCAGAAGCTATCAAACGTGCACCATCCTTACCTAAGGATCACTTAATGGTTGTTAATATCTCTGGACGAGGCGATAAAGATATGCAAACCGTCATGAGTTATATAAAGGAGCATCAACTATGAGTCGTTTAACTGCCTGTTTTTCTATACTAAAAGAAAAGCATCAAGCAGCACTCGTTACCTTTATTACGGCGGGTGATCCTAACTATCAAACATCACTCAATTTATTACAACAACTTCCTGAGCACGGTGCCGATATAATCGAGTTGGGGATGCCTTTCACTGATCCAATGGCAGACGGGCCTACCATTCAAAAAGCCTCGTTAAGAGCACTAGCTAATGGACAAAATATAAAGAAAACACTCGAAATGGTAACAACCTTTCGGATAAATAATCAAACAACCCCTATTGTACTAATGGGATATTTTAACCCTATTCATCATTATGGTGCAGATGCATTTGTACAGGATGCAAAAAAAGCAGGCGTAGATGGACTCATTATTGTTGATCTACCAGCAGAGCATGATAATGACCTTTGTAAACCTGCACAAAAAGCAGGGATCGACTTTGTTCGTTTAACAACCCCCACGACCAATGATATCCGTTTACCCCAAGTACTAAAGAATAGCGCTGGATTCATATATTATGTTTCTGTTGCAGGAGTTACAGGATCAAAGGGTGCAACTGAAGCACAAATAATAGAAGCAATGTCAAGACTTCATAGGCATACCTCATTGCCTATTTGTGTAGGCTTTGGTATAAAAACACCAGAACAGGCAGAAAAATTTGCCACATTAGCCGATGGCGTTGTTGTAGGCTCTGCCTTTATTAATCAAATAGAGCAAGCAGCTACTGATGACCAAGCTATCAGCAATGTACTTGCACTATGCAGTGACCTATCAACGGCAATTAAACGTGTAAAAAAGCCTTCTGATTAGAAGGCTTTTATTTAAGGATGACAGGTACGTGGTAGGTATTTATTAATAGCCTCTGTTGACATGTTACTTACACAGTCCCAAGAAAATGCACCCGAAGTCTCACTTAACTGCAAGGTTATCGTTTTTCCTCTTGCAGAAGAAGCGAATGTACCCAATGATCTAGTCAATATATTAATATCACAGCCACTGATACCATTAACTATCTCTATTTTTTCTATCACATCTGTTGCATAGGCGGCAGGTGAAAAAATACTTTTATCTGCTATATTCGTGCCCGTATTTAATGGACATTTTTTTTCTAATGAATATGACTCAACAACGCGTGTTTTCAAACCAGAGGCAATAGAAAAAGCTTCTGATAACTTAGCCTTCGTTATATAGTCTTGAAACATTGAAACCGCGACAGCAGCCAAAACAGCAATAATAGCAATGACAACCATTATTTCAATTAAGGTAAATCCTTGCTGCAACCTTCTCATTGCTTAAACCCCTATTATCCATCACTCTCAACAAATAGATGTAATAAACCTTATTAATTTGTGTACATCTTAAAAAAATAAGACTTTGTATCATTACTATTTCTTGCAACTATTCATTCTTGCGCTCTATTATTGAGACATCCTAGTATATCAGCATTCCCACCGGCTAGACTCAAGAGATCATTTAAATTAGTAATACAAATTTCTTTACCTTCTGCCTTTAATAATTCATTCTGCTGAAACCGAGTAAAAACACGGGAAACTGTTTCAACAGCTAGCCCTAAATAATTGCCTATTTCATTGCGCGACATAGCTAAACGGAACTGATTAGCTGAATACCCGCGCGCACGAAAACGAGCAGAGAGGTTAATTAAAAAAGTAGCAATACGCTCATCAGCCGTTTTTTTGGATAACAATAACATCATTTGTTGATCATCACGTATTTCTTTACTCATAATACGCATAAGCTGCCGACGTAATTGTGGCAAACTAACCGCTAAATCATCTAATCGGTCAAAAGGTATTTCACAAATAGAAGTTGTTTCTAACGCTTGTGCAGATACTGGATAAACATTAGATTCCATTGCAGACAAACCAACCACCTCACTAGGCAAATGAAAACCTGTAATCTGCTCTTCACCTTCATCCGTTACACTAAAGGTTTTTAAACTTCCTGATCTAACAGCAAAAACAGAGGTAAATCTATCACCTTGATTAAATAAAAACTCACCTCGTTTCATTGGACGACTACGCTTAACTATTTGATCAAGCAAGTCAATATCATCTTGATCCAAAGATAAAGGCAAACAAAGGCTTATTAAACTACAATCTTTACAATGAGGCTGTAAAGGAACCCTCTTTTTCAGCATTTCAGGCATAAAAAATCCTACTCACTTCTTACTAGAATATGAGTAGAATACAACAATTATCAATGCTTTAATACTAATAATTTATATTATTTAGCTTCCTAATCATACGTAACTAGATGACTCTCGAAAAGCGCTGTGTTGTTTGCGCATTAAGATAATTGTCAAATAACATACAAATGGTTCTAATTAAAAGTCTTCCCGTACTTTGGACATCGATAGCATGATCCTCTAACTTTACAAGACCATCTTTAGCTATCGCCTCTAAGTGTGGAAAAACGTCACTAAAATAATCTTTAAAAACGATATGATACTCACGTTCTATTGATGTAAAATCTAGATAAAAATTACAAATAAGCTGTTGAATAACTGCGCGACGAATACGATCATCTTGGTTACAAATTAGTCCTCGCTTAGTTGCTAACTGTTTCGAATCTATACATGCCTGATAAGCAGCAAGGTCAGCCGTATTCTGACAATATAAATCACCAATCTGACTAATAGATGATACGCCTAAACCTATTAAGTCACAGTATCCATGTGTTGTATAGCCTTGAAAATTACGGTGCAGCGTTCCCTCCTCTTGGGCATAGGCCAACTCATCATCATATAAGGCAAAATGGTCCATACCTATATAGCGATACCCTGCTTCTGTCAGCTGCGTAATGGTCTCTTGGAAAATTTGCAATTTCTGAGCAGGTGATGGTAAATCATCTAAACTAATTCGCCGTTGAGGTTTAAAACGTTCAGGTAAATGCGCATAATTAAAAACGGAAAGTCTATCTGGCTGTAATGCAATAACTTCTTTAACTGTCTCCGCAAACTTATGCGGTGACTGCTTAGGTAACCCATAAATCAAATCCACATTAATAGACTTAAACTGTAAAGTGTGAGCTGCTTCTATAATTGCTTGTGTTTGCTCAAAGCTCTGCAATCGGTTAACCGCACGCTGAACTTCTGGATCAAAATCCTGAACTCCTAAGCTAATGCGATTAAACCCTTGATCACGTAACGACCCCATAACAGCCCAATCAGCCTCACGAGGATCTATTTCTATGCTAAAATCACTATCTGCGTTATCAGCAAACTGAAAATGTGAACGCAACGCATCAATAATGCGAGCTATCTGCTCCGTAGTTAAAAAAGTAGGGGTTCCTCCACCAAAATGCATTTGTTCAATAATTTGATTTGCACCCAAGTAATGACTAACTAACTCTATTTCTCGAATTAATCGCTCAACATAAGGCTCTGAGTAGCCTCTATCTTTTGTAATTACCTTGTTACAACCACAGTAATAACAAATATTAGCACAAAAAGGAACGTGGATATAAAACGATAAAGGTCTCTTTGCTTCTCTACTACTACGCAGTGCTCTTATCAAATCAAAAGAGCTAATATGGTCATTAAACTGTACTGCTGTTGGATAAGAAGTATAACGTGGTCCAGCAATATCATATCGTTGGATTAATTGCGTATCCCATCGAATACTATCAGATATCATGAAATAATCCTAAAAGTTAGTTATTTTAATTTTTGCAGTCTATGACTTCTTTGCTCTAAACGTCTTGATTTGTATCAAACACTCGATGCTCGCTAATAGATTAATTTATAATCAAATATTGACTATCGTTTACTATACTAAAGACTAATAAGTTTAACTACTGTTTAAATTTGGTTATCAGCAGTAAAAAGTGTACAATACTTCATTAAATAAAATTTTTTGGCGATCATGATGATTGATTATACATACAACCCTAAACTAAAAGAATTACAAAAAATCATTCATCATTTTGAAATACGCTCTTATCGTGCCAAACAACTTATTTGTAAACAAGGAGATAAAGCAGATACACTCTTTTTCATGGTAAAAGGATCAGCCACTGTCTCTATTAATGATAATAATAAAGATATGATCATTCATTATTTAAATACAGGTGATTTTTTTGGAGAGCTTGCGCTATTTGATAGAAATAAAACAGATGCAATACGCACAGCAAATATCTATACTAAAACGACTTGCGAAGTAGCCTTACTACCCTACTCTAAATTTTATCAGCTCGCTGACAAGCATCCTGA
>SCDY01001888.1:0-20882 GCA_004143825.1 Drosophila micromelanica | reverse complement strand
TCACTTTAAAGCTGGTGGCAAGAACGACACGTAGCAGAGGCGAGCGGCGCAAGCGGAAGCGACGCCATCGCACGGCGAGCGGCGAGCGGAAGTTGACAATTGACAACGCTGCAATCAGCGCTCGGGAGTCCGTCAGGATTATTAGGATAAGGATAACGCGAACAGCTTGGCTTGGTAATGAACAAAATGCTGCTGGGAGAAGTAAGAACCAATCCAGGTGGTGGGTGGGGCGCAGTCGATTCCCGATCGGCTGATTGGCTCAAAAGTGTTGACGTCGCATTTTTTTAGGAGGCGTTAAGCCAACGCCCGACAGACACTTAAGAGAAGGCGTGGCAGCAGCTGCTTCACGTTTCAATATTTCATGCCACAGCCGCGGGGCACAGCCACAATTCGTTGATTAATGGTCCGTCCCCAAAGCCGTCGGCACATTTTGTTTATTGTGCGATGACACAAGCTAATTTACCATTTATTACAAGACACGTCTTTATGTACTTTATTTAAGCATAGATTTGAGGAACAAGTTTAATGTATTTGATTGGCACATACCCTGTAAAAGCATTGTGTACCTTCTTCTTTTTTCCCCAAACATAAACCAAAAGCAAATAATTTCAGCTAATATGAGTACAGATATTTGTCCAAAAGAATTTAAATTTCAAAAATTAAGTTTCATAAATTTGTTAGTTTTATAAGCCAATTAATTTATGAAATGTAGCCATCAAAATCGCTTTAGCGACGGAAAACTTATGAAAGCCTAATGCCTTAAAACCAATTATAAATAAATTCATAGATTTGCAAACTTTAAGTGCATCAACATTGCTATTGCAAAGTTTTAAACGTTTAAAATTCATAATGTTTAAAAAGTTTAAAATACGCATATTTTTGACAATAAAAAAAATTTTTTTTGTTTATTTATATAAACTTAAAAGAAAGCTGTGAACAGTATTATAAAATTGAAAACCTATTTATTGTTTTCGTGTTATTTCTAAAAAAGTTTTTGTCTTCTAAGTATTTATTAACTAAAATTTAATAAATCTTTTTATAAGCAGTTGCAAGAAATTAAAGTTCATCCTTGTACAATAAAAATTGTATCTGTGTTTTATTCCTTTTGAATTTACATAAGCTGCAATAGTAGCAAATCAACTCGGTCGGAGTTAATTCGCTCGCACACACATAAACACACACACATACACACACAAACACCCACACACACACAGAGCATGCAGCAAATCTCAACAGTCGAACTAAGGCGAGACCTTAACAAAAATTCATCATACGCCGCATTGGCCGCCGTCGGCGTCGCTGCCCCAAGGCGGTCGCTGTCGGCGCGGCATGCGTGGCATGTGGCTGCGGTATGCGGGGTGCATGCCACACACACACGACAGTTGAGTTTGTGATTTTGTTGTTGCTCTAGTTGTAGTTTTTGTTGTTGCTGCTGCTTGCTTTTTTTTGCGCACAATTGGCGTTGTGGCCAGGCGCGTTACATTTTGGGCGATTTATTTGCTGAAAATATTTTGTATGCTGCTTATTGAAATGCAGGCAAAGGGCTGCCTTTGGCTGTTACACCCCACACCCCGCCCAGCCCAACAAGAGCAAATAGCAGCAGTTGCTGCTGCTGGGCACAGCAAATAGCAGCACTTGAAGCAGCTACATCTTTCTGGCAGCAGCCAGTGCTTAAATCGGCTACAGACCCACCAACCCCCCTCTCCTAGTCCCATGTTGTTGCCCTGCAGCGAACGCAGGCAACTCCTTTCTCCCTACGCTTTTGGCTACCACACTATAAATATAACATTAATTTTTATGTTTTCATATTTAGCAACGCTTCAGTAAACACACACAAACACACACATACACGCACACACACATACACGCACACACACACACACGCACACACACATACACACCAAAAGCAGTCGTCTTATTGCTGTAGTTTTAGATAGAGCCATTGAATGACGTTTATGAGCGATATCGCTGACGCTGACGTCGCCGTCGCCGTCGCCGTTGCTGTTGTTGTTGACGCTGACGTTGACGTTGACGCTGACTTCGCGCTTTTAGTTGCTGTTGCTGCGCAACATGCGCTGTTGGGGTCGTTAACAGCGCTGTTAACGAGCAGCATCCACAACTGTTAATGCGTTGCTGCCGCTGCTGACGGCGACGCCGGCGTTTGTCTGCGCCTTCTATTGTCATTTGGCACATGTGAAAATTTACCGTTACTTCTTGGCCGGCGCTTCATTCATTCATTCGCTGTTTACATTCCGCTTTGTGCCCGTGCACGATTTCGGCTGGATCTAACGGTTTCCTTTTGCAGTGTGCCCAATGCAATTCTAATTGGAATTACATTCGAGGCATCTAACGGGATCACAATGGTTTTGTGGTTGTTGTTATTGTAATAGTAGGAGATAAAGCTAAAGTTGACAAAATGGAAAGTGCAACAAAAAAGTGCATAATTGTGTAAATTTAAATAAAATACAAAATATGTTTTAAATAAAACAGATGTTCTGAATATTTAACAGACTTCATAATGCATAAATATACAAAAATATAACATACAAACTTATTTTTAAATTGCTGTACTTATGATCAGTAAATATTTAGAAAACAACAAATAACATTTTAGCAAAAAAAAACTATAAAAATACTGAATAAATATTAAAAAAGTAATCAAATTAAATAAAATACAAAATTGATAACAAAAATAAACAATTAAAATAACAAATAAAAAAAATGCATTCAACTGCTTTTTTTGCTGTAGAAGATTGCGAACCCATTAGCCCGACGATCATCATCTTTTCTGTTCGTAAACTTGATCAAACAAACACTCAGTATTGAACGAGTTGTAGTTTTCTTAGAATTTATTAATAATTATTTTAATTATTTACGCATTACATAGTCCATTAAATAATTATAAACGTTTTAAACTTAATTCACCATGTTAAGTGTTAGACAATGAGTCAGGCCGATGAAATATAGATTACAAATAAACTTAAAATCTGAAGTAGTTGCAAATGTTTAAAGTCGTTAATAACACATTCCTATAAATTAAAAGTTCACTATCTGGGCACTCAATCAACGGTAAAACCCCAAAGGGCTGAGTTCCGTTTGCGGTGATGTGATGTGATTAATGTGTTAATGCTTTACTTAATGAAAACTAATTCCTAAAAGAATAATTTTGCCCTTAAGCTTAGTTCAAATTCATTTTTATTATTATTTATTTTTCTTTTTAAAAAAATTGTTTATATTTTATTTTCAAAAATAGCGTTTGTGTGTGCATTTAACAGGCATGTCCAATTATTGGCTATCTCTATCTCTGGCTGTATTTCTATCTCTATTTCTGTTTACACCTCTATCAAAAATTATGGCTATCAATCTGGACATAGATAGACGTCAAATGGCAGATAAAAGTCAATTCCTGTCAAAGCCAAAGCCCCATTCAAACGCCAAGCCACTCGACTAACGGTAACAATGGGGCGGGGGATGACAACTTGAACACACGACCGCGGCGATAAACTGCAGTTAAGTGTGTTAAGGGGAGGAATTCGGTGTCGGGGGGGAAGATTCATTAATATTGTTGAACGCGATTTGCAGGCCATTTTTAACGACTGCAATTAGAAACGCCAACAAATTGAAAACTAAACAGGGTGCATTAGTGGCGAATTGGGGCGGGGCTGGTTGAGTCAATGGGGTTGGGCTGTTGGTGGTCTGTCAACGGCAAACACACGGCTCCATGGCGGAGTGCTTGAAAAATGATTTACACACGTAAATCATAAATTTCGCACTTGAAGTGGATGCCAAATGCAGATGACGATGGCCACACAAACGTGAACTTGATATAGGTGCACATATAATCCGTTTAAATTGGTGGGTGTTCTTTTGTCGTCGTCTGCCTGGCCGGGACACTTATCAGTTATCACTTGGCACTGTTATCAGCCAACGTCAAATTTTAGTCATATTTTTTGAACATCAATGGACACAATTTGAAGTCAACGAATGCTAATAATTCCAGAAACCCATTTCAGTTCGCGTCGGTCATTGCTGGGCATCGCACCACCCAGTAGCTAGTCGGGAATTCACGGTTGTCGCTGCTATATCTTAACTCTTAACTCTCAACCCTTATCATAGCTAACGTCTTTCCGTTTTGCATTTAATTAAAAATTATTTTGCAAATTCGATAAAAATAAAGAAAAGTAACGTGTTTGATAAAATAAATACGCCTTATACAGTTATAGCAGCAGTCGGTCCCTATATATTCGAACGTATCTTTAACAATGCATTTAAGTGACTTCCATGTGCTGAAATTCATTTTTGTACTCCTGTGTTGTGGCCACTGGCGCTCTCAAGGTTGGTATTGCTGCAATAGTTCACACGATCGTTAGGATTATTGACATTCAGGCACTTCAAAACTTCTAAAAGGAGTGTGCGCATAATAAATTCTCGACTGATAGTTTCTACACTTATAGATACGCTCTATCAGAATTCTTTAAAAGAGTTCCTGTAAACCACTTTCGCACGATCTTATAAGTATATAATATATATGTATATAAAAATATTAATTATAATTATATAAAAATATAAATACATATATATTATTTTTTCAGAATATGTTTTGTCTTGTAGAAAATATAAAGGAATATAAAGTCCAAATATATAGTTTTTGTCTTTTTGAGAAAATTACTAGGCACCTAGTAAGGAGCAAAGTATTACCAATTTTTTATTAATTTGAATAGGGGCTTATTCAAAATTGAGTTTTTGTTTGAAAAGGTATTTTAGACTCGGCAATTTGTTTGTTTTTGGAGTCTTTAGATTCTCTAAATATTGATAACTATATAAAAAATTAAGATAATATTAAGTATTATACACTCATGGAATTTCTTATCTTTAATTCAATCAAATCACAATTCACCAATCAGTTCTTCATTCATAATAAGATAAGCAGCTGCTTTGTAAAAAATACCTCTTCATTAATGTTAAGCAACGATTTGTTTGGGCACGCATAATTCGAAATCCACATAGCGTCGAAACGATCTAAAATTATTTTTTTCTCACGCTCTTAATAACCCCATAAGTTTATCAGCCCCAGCTGCTGCGATCCTCTTCCAAAACAACCTCACAGCCCGCTAAATCGAATTTGCGCGAATTCACCTCGATCACCAAAACTCACCGCGCTTAAGAGCAGCAGATAACATTTATCTGTGAAGAGCAAACCAAAACAGCATCAAAGAGAGCGATAGCTACAGCATGAAGTGGGCTTCATTAATAAGAAAAAACAAAAACCTTTCGTTTAGTGGTTTGATAAGCTATAAGGTAGCACAAAAAAAGAAATATATACCTACATATAAGAATTTTTAGTAGCTATTAAACAGCATGCGCAGCGCGCTCACCGGCAGATGGTGGGCTTTTTGTGGGCAGGTGGGAGGGCGGGGCCGTGTATATTGGATGACAATTCGCTTAAATGTGCTGGCGAATTCAGTTGTCGGCCTCAGTTAAAAATCGCGCGTTGCACGAGACGTTTGCGACTACAGCTAAGAGACAATGACTATATGTACTATATACAAATAGAACTTGCATATCAAAGTGTAAATATAGCAATATAACAACAAAAACAGCAACAACTTGAGCACGTGCCTCCAAAAAATCATGCGACGAGCGCCTTGAAACTGCGCAAAGTTTTGTATTCATTTTTTGATAACACAAACGACGCGTTTTTTAACTGTTCGTTAGTTTTTTGTATGCCGTTTTTATCAGTGATAAAAAACGCGTGCCAAAAATAAAGTGTAGCTATATTTTTAATTAATTAAAATGATATAGATATTAAACAAGCTAAATTTGAGGACAACTTTATATAAATTTGCTACGTCAACAGAAATTTGGTGTTTTTGTTTTCACCTTTCCTTCGGTATCTTTCTTATTTTTCAATTTACGTTTTGTTTGATCATTCACTTTGCCTTGCGACCTGTTGTGCGTGCTGAACGTACGATTTTTTATTTATTTTTGTTTCAACCAGTTTTCGTTTTAATTTTGTTGTTGCATTTTTTTGATGATCTTTTTCGGTGTTTTTTGGCTTTGAGCATTCGGCGCGTTTTCCTCGCGATTTTAGACGCGAGCTCTTGCATATATGTTTTAGTTTGATATCTGTGTTTATTTTGGCAACAGTTTTCAATGTTGGCGTCGCAATTTTTCTTAGCCAAAACGCGCAGCACAGACGCCGTCTAAGTGATTAGATAACGAGAACGGACGCTTCCTACTATATACTGAATATACTTTAATATTCCGTAGGGTCTTTAGCATGTGAGCAAAGACACAATTAAAATTCAATCAAAGTGCAAACACTAACAAACTTAAGCAAACCGAGAAACTGACTAAATGAGAAATTGATTTAATAATTTGTGCAAGGTAATCCACAAGTTAAGTGCATATAACTAGACAAAGTTCATACCATGGCCATAGAGTTGCGCTCTACGAGCACTCGAAGTGATATCAAAGCAAAAGCAACAACAATAATATCAACAACAACTAGCGCTGGTCGCGCTCAACAGCTGATCAGTTGCATCTGCGCGAATGCGAATCTCGTTCTGTTCACATTGATGCTAGCGGTGAGCAAATGTTGCATGGCCATGCCCACAACAGCGCCCACATTGCCGCATAACGAACACAATCAACTGCTACCGGCAGGTGGCGCCACTCTGATCAAACACCTCGATGGCAAAAGCATCTTAAACATGGGCTTCAAGTTCCTGAACGTATCTGGCAAGATCGGCACACCGCTGGGCATAGGTGAGAAAAAGAAAACAAAAAAAAACAGGCTAAAAGAAAACGGGCGGCAGATGCAAGCAGTGTATTCGGGGTGGTGTTTGCTTTTAGCCAGACTGTGCTAATTTTAGACCGCATTCGAGTCGGCGCACAAGTTGCAACTCCGAGCAGTAACTGTCGGTTTACTTTAAACTCAGCCAAACTGATTATTAGATGCGCTTTACCTTCCAAAAATTAACTGAAAATATCAAAGAAGATATTCAGACCCAAACATTTAAAAATTTACATAGAAAACAACAGCTTCGTCTTTGTAGATTAAACATAAAAAAATAAACTAAAATAAAAATTCATTATTAACACGAATTTGTATTATTCATAATTTTAATACAATTATTAACACATTTAAAAAATTGATTTTTTAACTTTAATTAGCTTTGATGACAAATTAACAGTCAAATTTGTGTTACTTAAAAATGCTTAATGCAGTTTTTCTCATATTTTTTATTTCGAACGAAAAAACTAAAATATTAAACTATTTTTATATGATATTCTCGCAATATATGGAACATATAAATGTAATTTGTATTTTAAAACGAAATAACGATTAGAACACGTTGTCCAAAATTTGACTTCCGCAATTTGTATTTCCTTCTTTCTCTAGGTGTGTATATGTTCGATAAGAAAGCTATATGGAAAACTGTGCGTCGAATGACGTTCTGTCTTTGTGGCATTTAACCATTTATTGCCTTGGGGGTATTCCGAGTCGTAAATTTCCTTAAATCAAACCACCTGCTCGTGAAGGGGATTCGCTGCTTTAAGATTATCTTATCGTTGTCGCAAAATTTTATGATTTGTTTTTATGCCATTTTTCGCAGCGATTTAGCAATTGAATATTTTCATGCAATCAGCTTGATTTGATATTGTAGAAGGTCGTGGGAATTGGATGATATAAAATTTAGATTTGCTTTCAAGTTGAGGAAATGGATTAAAAAAGTTGTTCATATGAAAAATATATAGTACGTAATACGTAAATATCTTCGGTATCCGTTTTAATATTTATAGACTTTTCGTCCATTTTTATTGGGCTTTTTAAATATGACGAATTTTACATATTTCAAAACGTTCCTGTATTTTATACGTTTTAAAAAGCGTTGAGTTTTATTTTTAGCCTTTAAAAAACATGCATTGTGGACTTTGCTCTAAAATTTTAAAACTCGTAAATAAAATTCTTGACATATATCCAAATGGCGCATTTTAGCGTTGTTTACCATAGAAACGACGCCAAATACAAAAATATATAAAATTTACTGACGTGCATCTAATTGGGTCATGCAGTGACTTTGAACTGCACGCCCAAATAATTGCAGTGTATTTTAAATACCAGAATCAAATATAAATGTATTTAAAATATATCAATATATTAGTTAAGTGCCGACGAGCCTCCTATAGCAATCTGCTGCTTCTTATATATCATTTGATTTTTTTTCGTACACGCTTTACATGTTGATTTATTGGTCTTTCCGCTTTGTGTTGATTTGTTTTTGAAATTTATTTTCTGTTATAGAGTCTGTTAACGCTCTGTTAGAAACGCGTCACATTAATTAGCATAAACCACTGCAAGGTCGCCATAGACAACAGATATTATTTTTACTTTGGATATACATATATATATATGAATGTATACAGTTTTATTTTTTATTTATTTTTTTTTAATTTGTTGGCTCATTTGATTTTCATGCCATTTCATTTCGGTTTTAATTTATGCGCTGTGCCAACGGAATTTATTTCTTTTCTAGTATATACAACTAGTTTTATGCCAACAACAACAAGTATAAATAGTGGGCGTGTTCGTTTGCCCCCTGTCTTTTTGTTGTTATTGTTGCATTGTGTTATATAAGGAAAGAACGTGTCGCTGTCGCCTTTAATTGTTTTGTTTTTGTGTGCAACAAACTGAATAAACGACAACAACAATAACTATAACAATCTCAATTAATCTACTTTGATTGTTTGCCTTCACTGCGCATAGTGGGCGTGTCTGGCGCCCACTGCACTCGACTCACCCGCCTCGAGATGCTCTAAAAATCAAAAATCTTTTGACACCAAAAACATAAAAAAATACGTCGCTATAGTTAAATTAACACTGAACTTGAAGTGTATCTCAGCATTGCGATAAGCAGCACATTTAAATAAATTATTATTAATTAGCACCTCAAGCAGCGCGCTGATTACCATAAAATTTCCCAGCACTTTACGCACGCTTCATCGTGGCCAATAATCGCGACCAGATTAATATTATCGATATTGTTGGCTTATCGCTTATGGCCATAATTGTATTTTTATGCTACGCATTTATAAGTTGTACTATATATAGTTATGCATAGTTCCGATCCGACTATGAATTGTTCTTATCTTGAGACGTCTGGGGTGGTCGTACGACCCGTATCAGCTACTGGATTATTATTATTTTTTTGGCCCTATTGTCTTAAACTGCAAAACTTGCTGCGATAAAGCTTATCAAAATTTATACTGAACAAATTTTTATAAAAATATATTTTATATAAATATAATATCTAAAACGCTTTTTGGTGTCATCCGCTTGAATTGGCTTAGCATTATCTTCATTAAACCAACAAGTTTGTATTGAAAACCAGTTTTTAGTTAACTCACAATTCTCTTAAGAATTCGATATTATAAATAGTTTTTTCTTTTTTTTTATAAAATATTTACATTTTATTTGCTTATTGACTTAGCCTAATTTTATGTTTGTTTCAGACCACATAAAATCTGTTTACTTTGCCATTGGGCATATATTTATAGTTAAAAATGTGTGAAAAATCAGCCATTGTTGTCCAATCAGATAACCACAAATAACGACTGACAAAACCGCAACTGCCGACTATTGTAATAAGAAAATGTATATGATTAAACCGGTCTAACATATTTCTACTTACGAGAAAACAAAAGTAAAGAGACGAGTTTACATATTTTTTTCAGATTGCCTAACATAACCTCTTTTATGTTTTTCTTTCTTTCTCGACTTTCTATCCCTTCACTCTATCTCTCTCTCTCTCTCGCGCTCTCTCTCTCTCTCTCTCTGTCTCTCTCTCTCTCTCTCTCTCTCTCTCTCTCTCTCTCTCTGTTTCTCTATTTCTGTATCTACCTCTATCTCTGTGTCCCCTGCTCTATCTTATTAGCTATCTTCCTTTGACCATATCTTTCACGCTCTCATTCTTTACCTTTCTAAGTATCCTTTTTCTTCTGTTAAGCTCTTAATCTCACTCTGGCTCTTTTTTCTATCACTCTATTTTTCGTTCTCACTCTTCCTCCTTATATGTATTGCCCACTATATTATTGAATATTTACATAATTATGGAAAATCTGAATGAATCCGTTTATCATAGCTTAAATAATAAATTAATTCATTTAATTTAATATATCTAGAAAGAGATAAATACTATTTAAAATACTCAATAAAGTCGTAGTTAACTCAACGCTCCCATCATATTTGATTAAAATATTCACAGATATTACAGATATTTTATAAAATGAATTGGTATCAGAATTGTTTATTTTGCATCCATTCATAATTGAAAACAATTCGCAGCGCGAGGCGAAATTGATTTGACCTTATTGATTGATGGTATTTGGTGAAATGCGCTTGTTATTTTTTTTATTTACTGATTATTGCTTCTTCTTTTTTTGTCTTAATTGAGAATGCAACAAAATGCGCTTGTTAAATTATTTATGCATAAGTTTTGATCAAACGAATAATTATTATTGGTTTCTTTGCGGAGGGAATCGCAGGCAAAAAAAAAGCTGTCAACAACAGGCGACAGAGTTGACCGATAAAAAACCCTTATCAAAGTGAATGGGAAACCTAAAGAGGGAATTCATGCGTGTGTGTGTTTGTTGGAGTGTGTGTGTGTGTGTGCGAGTGTTTGTTTTTCTGTTTACCCAGGACATTGGCAATCCATAACTTTTTTGCGCTTGTCACATTTTCTATTATGTATCAAGAGCTGTTGACATTTTCTGGCTGCTGTTTTATACCCATTATATTAATACATATATATGCATGCATAGCTGTGTGTGTGTATATGTGTGTGTGTGTGGCACCTCTAGCAGCAGCAGCAGCCACAAGTTGTAGCCAAAGATGGAAAATTGTCAAGTTGCAAAGTTTTGCGCCATTTTGTTGCCGTTGTTGTTGCTGGCATTTTTGTTGATTAAAAAGCCCATGACTTGAGAACTTGCCACACACACACTCCCAGCCCCCCACACTTCCACACACGCACACACACACATGTAAATTTGTGGCTGTGTCTGCTGCTGATTGTTTTGAAGTTTTAAGCCCTAATCAATTTGGGCTTTTGGGCCACCTCCCAAAAAGGCACTTTAAGTGTCCTGTTATATCAGCTTGGTTTCGATTAAATACTCTATTTTACAATGATATATGGGGTATGTGCATCATTTATATGTTCTTATGCATTTACAAATTATGCTTAAGTTAGAATTATCATTATATGAAGGAAAAGTATATAAATATTCCTAAGACACAATTGGAAAAATTTTAAAATCACCAACTTACTGCGTTTACAGAGTATTGCGCAGTTGCTTGCATCGTACTGCAATTTTTTTTACGTATTCGCTTTGATTTGTTTTTTTATTTTAATGAGAAAAGTTTTGACAGCTTAAGCTAAAAATCCACTAAGCAATATGAACAAAAACATAATTAGCTTTAATCATTTGTTTACACTCTTATCTTTTGTCTCACTCTCACTCTTTCTCTTTCGCTCTCTCTGTCTGTCCAGCAGCTCAATCTTTGTATGCTAAGTGTGATGAGAAGCAATTTCAATGCCAGAATGGAGATTGTATACCCATTCGATTCGTGTGCGATGGCGATGCTGACTGCAAGGATCACAGCGATGAGCAGGTCGAGGAGTGCAAATTTTTAGGTAAGTTACCAAAATACCATTCGCATGCTGCATACTTTTAGGTGCCGAGCGCGCAACACTCGCGTCCATCAAAGTGAACGCTTTTGGGGCGATATCAATCAAATGCGAAACAAGTTTGCGGCATTTACGTTGGGTTTGTCGAGGGAGGGGTGCGGGAGGGGCCTTTGGTCTGGACAGCTGACCAAAAACTGTGCCAGGGCAGTGCGCTCATTAAGTCGCTAAACATTGGCGCTTAACTGTAATTGCAACGCAATATTGCTGACTGAGGCATGCAACGTTGTTGCATCAGCTGAAAATTTATCAACGCGCAAATTTGTCGCACGAGACTCTTTTTGCGTTGCGCGTTCGACATAAAAGGAAACTATGTGAGGTCGTCTGCTTTATTTTATCTCACAATATTTGTGCCAGCCACCAAAAAACGACGTTAAACAAAAGCGAGAGAAAAATAGCGAAATGAGTTGCTTTGCGTGAAAAATGCGCACAATGCAATTGACTCCTGATGTTGTTGTTTTTTCCTCTTTTTTCTTTGTTGTTGCTATGCATAACTTAATTTTTATGCAATCTCTGCTCAAGGGCAAAATTTCAAGCAGTAAAATTGATAATGAGCCTGAAAGCAACAGCACAAAAAATGCAAGTTGTGCTAAAAATCAGAAGATGCGGCTGCTGCAATATAATGAGCGAAATGGGAAAAATGTAAAAGGAAAAACATTTAAGGGTTGCAGTGTATAAAGAAACGAGAGAAATGTAAATAAAATTAGTAATGGTCTGAAAGTGAAGTTCTTTTACTGAAATTCTTTCACACCTTCTTGCAATGTTGACTCTTTGACCAAAGCAATATTTAAGATTTTTATAGTAAATGCATTTGTACAATACTTTTAAAACAGTCAAGTTTTCAGCTCATTCAACTGAAATGATATTTGTACTGCTTGGATATCAAAAAAAATTTTAATTTGAATTCAAAGATAAGATAAGCTACGAGCTATAAAAACAGTGTGAAATGTATTTAATTAAATATTTTAAATATATAACAAATATTATGGTATAGAGCAATGAAAACAAATACAAAAAAAAAAACAAAAATTCTTAATTTATACAAAAAAAGTCTATATTAATAAATAATTAATAAATAAGAGAAGTATTAAATACTTAATAAGCAAATATGCATATATATACATATCTAGTTTATTATGGCTATTGAATTACAATAGCAATAACAATAAAATAGCTTTGAAATTTTAATTTAATATTTTTAGTCTTTATAACTAACAACGTATGTTAACAACCGATTATTATTTAATTGAAAGTCTACGTAAACAGGGCTGCACCTGTTTTAATAATGAGCATAAGTCCTTAAGCTCCTACAGCTCAATCGTTTACGTATCATTACCAAATCAGGACTCCACAGTTCAGCAGGCAATGCGCTAAAATATTATCGCAGATGCTCAAAAAACCCCCCACAACGTTGTCACTCACAACAAATCTGAGCAAGTTTAAGATAAAACTCACTCGAGTTTTGCGCTCATTTTGCGCTCGACTCGCTGCGACAGCTGCTTTGTGATTGGAGTCAAAGCTTGCGTCGCGTTTTCAGAGATGCTGCAAAGCAGCTCTTGGCACATGTTTTTAAGGATTGGCGCTCCGCAGTTGTCCACTCAGTTGGCGGCGAACTTTTCAAGCAAACGGTCGATGCGAGCCAAGCAATAAAAGAAAAAGATCAAATCCGTCGAGTAAAATATCCTAAATATAACACAAGCAAAATTCAAGTCGAGCAAACTTTAAATCAAACAGAAACAGCGTGAAAATTTTCGAACAAATTTGCAAAATATAAAACATATTGTGTCAAGTGTAAGAGTTTTAATAAAAAAAAAAAAGTAATTTCATGCAAATAATTATATTAATATGTCTTCGAAATGCTGTGCCACATAAATCCTCACAAGTCCTTTGAAGCTATGCAAAGTGTTTTTATATTTTTGACAAAGTGCCAGCGCCAGGCCAAGGAACCCCACAAAACGCTGGCCGCAAAGATATACTACACAAATTTGTGTGCGAAGTGTTATTTTTTTATTTTACTTCTTTTTTACATATTTTAAGGTTCTCTTTTTTTTTTTTTGATTTGTGAGCAGGTTTTTGTAAAGTCGTTGCCGTTGTCAGGCTAATCGGGAATGTCCATCTGTGTCATTTTGTGGGCCAGTTTTAGACTCTCTGTCTGATTTGCTCGTTGGCACTTATCATTTATCATTTAGTTTTGGCCCACATTAAATATGTTTCCTCAATTTCTTACAGAATAGCTAAATGTTGTCGGCGTCTAACAGCCTGTCAGTCATTTATTTACCCACTTATCAACACGGGCGCACTCAGAATTATTTATATATGTTTGTGTATATAGATATTCATTGCGCTGACTTTTGACAGTTGTTTGTTGTCCTTATTGCCGTTGACCATAATGAACTTGAAAATTGTGCTTGTCCACTTATTTTTGAACGGAAATTATGCAATCAATTTGTGCAACTTGGCTGCCCTCGCTCAATTGGTCGGACAACTTGGAAATTGGCATTACACGCATTTCGAGGACATTTACCAGTGACAAGTGCAAATAAATAATAAATAACACAAATTAATCGTATTTATTTTTTGCTCACTTTTAAAATAAACCCTAAAGCGACAGACAATTTCATTCAATATGGGACACTTTTGGTGTTTATTATTTGTGACCAGTTTGCTGCAAACACAAAGCCACAGCCTGGGCGTAATGGTTACGGAACATGGTATGATAAATACGAAAATAATATAATATAGACTAAATATATTAAATATAGTTAAATATAGTTAATATAGTTTTGAATTCAAGACAAAGCTACATTGAGACCAATATTTAACAATTAAAAAATTTTATAAATGAAATTTAAAAATTATTAAATACAAATGTTAATGACACTTAAAATATTTATAAAAAAATTATTATAATAATTAATTTAGACAGTTAGAAAAAAGTATATTTGCATATACATATAAATCCTTTCCTAACAAAATTTGTATTTTCAATAATAAAAAGATTCGTTCAGAAATATTTCGAATTCAAGTTCATAATATTTTTCTCAGAATTGTATTATCCAACTACTTGTAAGCAAGTACACTCAATTAAGATATTTCACTATCTCATTTCAACGATTTGCAAACAATTTACAGCTTATCTTGTTAGCAACACCTTTAAACCTGAATTCAGCATGCTGGAAATCACAACCATGATATACTCACACACACACACACACATATATAACCCGAGCACGTTTCACGCATTCTAAGACTGCACTTGAAGTAGATTCGCCCTGGCCCACAACACCATGTTGCATACAACAGAATATTTTGCACACGCCGCTTGACATTTGCATACAAATTGCCAGGACGCTGCTGCCAAAGGCCAAAGTTTTTTAATCAACTGAAAAGCCGTTTAAACTTAGTTAAAAAAAACAAACGAAAAAAATGTAAAAGTTAAAAAAAAGTGCACAAATTATGCTGAAATGCAGCTGGCAATTTGCCGCACAATTTTATAAATTGCAACATGAGTAAATGCAATAAATTGTAGCATTTCAATTGTTTAATCCCATCCTTCGAGGCCAGAAACAATAAATTTAATTTGATTTTTAATTGTTGCCCAATGTGACATCAAATTTAATGTAAACTCTGCCTTTAAAAAAATACGAGAAATGCGCAGCACTTTTTCCACGGGGCACAGTTACATACACTTCATGTATGTGTACATATACATTTGTACATATACAAATATATATATATATATACATATTTGCTTGTAACGCCACATATTAGCAGCAGCAGCAACAAGAACAACAAATTGTCAAATACTCACATGTGCTTACAAGCTACATAAAAAGAAATCGAATCGAATCGAATCGAGCTGCTGGCATTGGCAAACATTCGATAAAGTACACAAGAAAAAAGGAAAAACAAAACATATATATGTACATGTACATGTACGTAAAAACCATAGAACAGGAATTAGCCTATTGTTGTTAGAGTATAGATACCCTTAAAAATACCAATATGTTCTTTGTAGGATTGCAAATATATGTTATAAATAATAAGATATTTACAAAATATATAAACATATGTATTTAATATTAATAATTGAAATTACTTAACTGATTTTATAAACAGAAAGTCTTTAAGCCAAAAAGAATCTACACAGTTATTCAGTAACATGTTATTACCAAAAATTACTGTAAAGTCAAAAACAAATAAAAAACAATTAGAAAAAGAAAAATATCATAAATAAACGTTAGTACAAATATAAATATAATACAAATTTACAACAAATCGCAGTTATATATTGCAAGCAAATTAAAATATATAAGTTAATATAAAATTTGACTGCCTGAATTTCAAACCCAAGAAATAATGCTCTTTGCCTTATATGTATAAAGCATTCTTGAAAACGTTACATACTCTTTGGCACGCTTACAATGCCCTTTTCAGGTATCAAAAACAGAGCATTTTAAAGTGTTTGCTGTATTGCACATGTGACCATTTTTTACTGTTCAACGGTTGTGAGCTCGTATTTATATTTGCTTTTTATTTTTTAACAAATATTGGCGCACATTGGTTTCTATTTTGTTTCATTTCGAGTCTGTTTTGTTTTTTTTATTTGTCCTTTATTTTATGGCACAGATTCATGTAGAACACAAGTTTTTGTGCTTTTCTATAGATTTCACGCAACATTTCATTTGACTGCGTCCACTGAGGCATCGGACCGGAGAGTTGTGCCATAAAAAGTTTAGAAAAGTAATCGTATTAAATGATATTGATATGGCAGCTTGTGACTGTGCCGCATAATGTGGAAACTCTCTTACTCTCTCCCAAATTGATTAAAATTAATACGCTTTTTTCTCTAGAGGGATAAAGTTTGCAAAAGGGCGCAGATTTGCGTAGGCTCAGCCCAAAATTGTGTTCAGGCTCAACAAAATTTTGAGTGGGAATTGTAAAGAGGATAATAATAAGGGAATATGTTTTACACAGCTCAGCAAACAGGTGTCTTTTAAAGCTTTTTTCCGTAAAGATATTATGTATATTTATATATTACATATATATATTTAAGCCTAGATTATCTTACTTAAATTAATTGAATTTTTTGTATGAGCACCTTTAAAAATTGTTGGAAGCAGATATCGAAATTAAAGTTTCTCTGTTTTAAATTTTATCTAAAAGTGAAATGCCTTGTTTTTAGCAACATGTGGTTAAATCGAATATTAAATGCAAAGAAAACATAGCAAAACTCTTGCTTCAAAATAAACATTTGGGGCTCCCGCGTTGAGTGGGCATTGAAAAGCCATTGGAAATTCAGCGCCTGCCGCGTATGCAACGATTTATTTATGTGTATATTTTTTTTTGTATGCTTATATTTTGTTATTGTTGTTGTAGCACAGTATTTTCATTGCACAGCACGTGCTCAAGTGCGTGTAAATAAACACACACAAAAACACCCCAGACACACATTTTTAAGTACAACTGAGCGTAAAAAAATTCCTCATGCTCACTGCTTTTGTTGGCTTTTGTTTTTGATACGGGTCAACTTGAAAGTTCAAAGGCAACCTACAGATACACAAACACAGACACACACACATGGCTGTAATTATACTTGATTTAACATGTTTTCATGCGGTTTCCCAACGCTCTTTACAGAGGCTACTTGCTCCACGGACCATTTCCGCTGCACCAACGGCAATTGCATTCCAAATAAATGGCGCTGCGATCAGGAGAACGATTGCGCCGATGCCTCCGATGAGGACGACAAGCTGTGCAGTAAGTTGGAAATAACAAGCACTAAATACTCTGCACAATATTTATATAAATGCGATATATATTGATATAGTGAATGCCTGTCCCAACAATGAGTTCAAATGCAAGACCGTTGACCAGTGTATACCCCGCAATTGGCTGTGCGATGGCAGCAACGACTGTCGCGACAAGTCCGACGAGGCTGAATGCAGTAAGCAATGCTCGTACAATGTATACTCTGTCAACTAAATACCCGCCCAGCTCATAACTAACTCTGCTTTCTCTCGCTCTCTCTCTCGCTCGCTTAACATTTAATAAAGTGTTTCGCATAATTTGAAAACTATGTTGCCCCCTGTACGCAGTTTAATCAAGTCGTTGGGCATCGTTGCATTCGAGTGTATCCACACACACACACACGCACACACATGACCCACAAATGCCACACGCACACTCAATCTAAGCACACAATGGGCACACACAAACACATAACACACATACGCCGCGTTGTGACTGTGTCGACAACGCCTGGCAACAGCGCATAAAGTGCTTAGCCCACAACACACCCATTTACACGCCCTTTCACACACTCATTCACACTCATTCACACACAAACACACACTCATACTCACACACAACAATCCTTGGCCTTGACTATGCATTATGTAATGGCGTTCTGGGCACAAAAAAGCCAAAAAATAAATAAATAAAAATACATAAAATATAAAGGAAGGCAGCTTTCAGCTTATTTGGGCTGCTGCTGTAAATAAATGTATTTAATGTGGCCCACCCTGAAAATATATTAGCTGCAGTTACAAGTGCACACTCAATTTTGAACAACTCTTCATCTCGTTTCGTCTCTCTTTTCTCCCATCTTCCCACCTCGCTTTCATGAAAATCTCAGAAGCACGCACCTGTTCCCCGGATGAATATAGCTGCAAGAGCGGCGAGGGCGAGTGTGTTCCCCTTGCCTGGATGTGCGATCAGAGCAAGGATTGCAGCGATGGCTCCGATGAGCACAACTGCAGTAAGCCATTGCTCCTAAAAATTCAATATAGATAGCTCTTGAGTTGTAGTGCCACATTTAATTAGAATATCTTTTAATTCAACCAAGCACAAATATTTAGATTCTATTCAGAAAATGAAAATGAAAAAACAACATTTATTTAAATCTCGTATACACATTTATTTGAAGAGAACTCCGTATTTAGTTTCAATTTCGTTTTTTTTTTTATCTGTTGAAACCTATTGAATTTAATTTAGAGAAAATTTGTGTTTATTGATAACATTTCCAACTTTGATCCAGCAATACATAATCTCATTATTTATTAAGCATTTATTACTTACTAAATTCAAATTTGTATGCTAAATTTTAAAATCATTTAACTGGTTTGTTTAGCTATCAAAATCTATATCAACTTCCAGCAGCAATCAACCATCATAAACATTTACCTTTAGGCTTTGTTTTATGTACGCTAAATTTGAGCGTAGTAAACAAAATATCGAGAGCTGATGTAACTGTTAAATAATCAACAAATACAGTGCACTAGCAAGCCAGTGTATAGAGTATTTAATTAGTTTCAAAATTTTGGTAAATTAAATTAATCATTGTTTTCATTTTGATTCTAAATCATGCATTTACTTTTTTGTTAGAATATTTAAAACTTTTTTAAATATTTAATTTAAAAAAAAAAAATAAAATATTAAATTTATATTTTGTACATAGTTACGTAGTTTTATTTAACAATCAGCTTCAATTTTTAATCTTTTATTATTATTATTGGTTGACACTAGTTTTTAGAGCAGAGAATTTTTAGTTTTTAAATCTTGAAGTTTCATATCTCAACTCGCTAACTCCATTTGCATAGTATCAGTCTGCTCTATTGTGACCATTATTTAATTTTGCTAACTCACTGGCCACATCATTCATCGCGTGCCCCGCTTTATACTTCACATCCTTTTTGCTTTATATTGCCTTTTTTATCTTTTTGTTCAAATTTTTGTCTCTTATTTTTTTGTTTGCTTTTGGCATTTTCGAGAGTTTTTTATGATGGCAACTGCTAATCCTTTGTCCCGCATTCCGTTCCACAGACCAGACGTGCCGCTCCGATGAATACACCTGCGGCAATGGACGCTGCATCCAGAAGCGCTGGGTCTGCGATCACGACAACGACTGCGGCGATGGCAGCGACGAGCGCGACTGTCCCGTCGTCCCCTGCGATGCCGTCGCCGAGCACACCTGCCCCAATGGCGCCTGCATAGCCAAGCGCTGGGTCTGCGATGGCGATCCGGATTGTCCGGATGCATCCGACGAGCGGGTGAGTAGCCTTCTGTACTGGGTGGGATTTGGGTAGGTGGACGCAGCTGTATGCCCGACTCATAAATTCAAATTTTGTGAGTGAAAATGTTTGCAGTTGCCCCGCAACTGTACGGCAAGTTTTTATACCCTGTACCCATTGGTTAAGAAGGGGCATAAAAAAGTTTCAAAATTCAGTATTTGGAAAAGTGTTCATAGATGCGGGACGCTGTAAAAACTAAAGACTTTATATTTGGCATGAATTTATTCGTTATTCAAAACAATATACAAAATCGATATATATCGATCTGCCAAACTCAATTTTCTAATTATCATAAGGAAAAATATATTTCTATAGTAAACAAGATTAAACTCAAAATATTTCAATTATATAAACACATACATATATAATGACAAACTGCTTACAGGGTATTGCCTAGTCAGTCTGCTTTACTTTTGTTCTATGTGTGTGTGCATGTTGGGAAAAAAGGAAGGCGCCTGGCATATAAATTACAGCCAAGTTGGGCATAACTCAGTGCTGCCAGCTTTGGCAGCTTTTGTTGTCAACGCATAGTACGCATAAAATTGCATTTTGGCCGGGCTGACAGCCCGGCAAGGGGTGAGGGGGATGCGGGACTGCACATAATTTCGTGTGTAAGCAACTAAAAGTATGCAACGAAAACTTTCGCCGAAAAACTTCTTACAAGCAACCTCAGCTAACTTTTATTTACCCCATCTCTGACTCCGAAAACCCTCTCTCTCTCTCCCCCTCCCCCTCTCTCTCTCACTGCCCTTATCTGCAGGCCTGTGCGAATGCCACAAAGCAGGTGACGCCCTGCCTGCCCCACGAGTACCAGTGCAAGGATCGGATCACCTGCCTGCACCACAGCTGGCTCTGCGACGGAGATCGCGACTGTCCGGACGGCGACGACGAGCATGCTTCCACGTGCAAGAACGTAACCTGCCGCCCGGATCAGTTCCAGTGCGGGGATCGCAGCTGCATTGCCGGGCACCTCAACTGCAACGGACAGGCGGACTGTGCCGATGGCAGCGACGAGCGCGATTGCAAATTGGCCGCTCCGGCGAAGAGCTGCAATGCGACCACCCAC
>SCDY01001887.1:0-20885 GCA_004143825.1 Drosophila micromelanica | reverse complement strand
AAGTGAGTGCTACGTGCATTTGTATATGTGTGTGTGTATGTGTGAATTTGTGTATGCATGTGTAAACGAGCTGAAATGTTTATGGAACCAGATCGCAGGTTTCAGGGTATCTCCTAGTCGGGCGGCCCCGACTAGAGCTTTCTCCCTTGTTTTTATTTTTATTGTTCAAAATTATTATTATTTGCTTAGCTGTCAATTATCAACATAACTTTCTAATAAACTTTCTTATTTAACACACTTTATTTTTATATGAATATCAATTTATATAATATGAAAACTTTTCTGGCCAAAAGGCACACACACACATACACACATACCCACACACACACATGCGACCAACACACACTTGTTTTTAACAATAAGCAGACTGACCTTAAAAGTCTGAACTTAATTTGTAATTTAATTAATGAAATTTTGTTTTGCCTTTGTTTCTGGTTCTAGTTTAAGTTTTGTTTGGCCAAGTTTATGAAAATTTGTTGCAGTGCTGCTCAAACTGTGCCACAGTCGCTGTGTTAAGTGAATTTAGCTGCTTAATTTAAGGCAGTTTCTAGGATGCAGCAGCAGCAGCATCAGCAGCAATTAGCTGCTGCCTTGGCGCACGCTGCAATTGAAATTTATAGGTTTTTAGCCCCGGCTAAGCCAACGGCAAGCGACATAAAAGAAGCTTCAGAGACAGCAGCAACAGAACCAGGTCAAGTGCTGCTCCAAGGCAGCAAAAGTGCTTCAAGATGCAGCAGCAGCAGCAGCAGCAGCAGCTCGGTGCAAATTTCCGACCCCTTGACAAGTGTGCCCATTAGGCAATGACAAAAACAAAACATAAAAAGGAAAATGCCAAGAAAACATCAAGTGGCAACAACAATGATGGCAAACACAAATAACGTGGCTCGGAAAGTTTGACAGGCGTTTGTCCAGCGCCTGGTTAAAAGCCAACGCCCACACGGCTGCAGGATGACAATGCCTTGGGAGCCAAAGCTGCAGCTAAAAATTAGAGCTAGCTGCGGCTGGGAGGGGGAGTGGGAGGTGGAGGGGGGGGGGGGAAGGGGAAGCTGCCCTGCACAACATGTTTACATTCAATTAGAAGTTGGCAAGCCGTCGGCTTGTTTACCACCAACAGCAACAGCAACAGCGGCAGCGGCAGCTGCTCCACTTTTCCAGCTGCCCCGGGTGGGTGGGCCACTTGCCACTGTCCACTGTCCACTTTCCGGCACTGTCCACTGGGCAAGTGCAATGAACCGTCTTGGGTTCCCGCTGCCGAATTGAGATATTAGCCGTGTGGCGAGTCAGGCCCGACAATTTGGCCAACACTCATTCATTAACTCGCTGGCTATTTGGGTGCCCCGTCTGCAATTGCATTCAATTTGGCTAGAAGCATTCGAGTCGAGCGCAGATCATCTGCGCTGGCTCCAGCAACGAGCTACCCCCTCCCCCCCTTTCCTTCGCCATCCGTTTCTGACGCCGTCGCGACCGTTGCTGATGGGATCTGTGTAAGTGGCTCCTCGCTGGTTGGCTGCTTGGCTGGCCGGGATAGTTGGCTCGTTGGCTCGTTGGCCGTGGCCAGCGCTCAAAGTAAAACGTCCGAGACACGAACCACGCCAAAATCGATATGACTCGATTAACGTGGTTGGACCATCGTCTTCGTCGTCGTCTTCGTCGTCGTCGGTGGTGCTATTGATGGCCTGTTGCTGCTTGCCGTTCGCTGGCCCAAAGCTGTCGTTGATGGCGCTACGTCGCCAGCGAGGGTAGCTTCAACAATTGTTGCTTCAATTGATCTCAGTCAACTAATTAAAAACACCCTTCCATCTATGACTGATCTAAACTAAGACTTAATATTCAGACGTATAGTTATGCATTTGAAAGCTTTTAAAAAAAAAGCTTTTAATTATTAATATTCTTATTTAATTAAAAAAAAAAATTAAATTTAAAATCAAACTACAATATTGAATTCAAAGCTTTAAAAGCTCTTTAAAGCCTTAACTCGACAGAGAGGTTGTAGTCATATAAAACTGTTTTGTACCTCCGACTGAACATTTAGTTTTAAATTAATTGAAAGCTCTTTTTTAGATTATAAAATTTGGAAATTTTATTTATTTGTTTTTGCATAATAATAATTGTTTATGCTTGGCAGTTTGCTTTTATTAATCAATAATTAATTGATGCTCTTGATTATTTAAGCTTTAAGATTATTTATTCATGTGCTTTTCAAGTATTGCAATGTTTAAAAGCTCAACGCTTTTTAAAGCTTAAAGCAAAAGCATTTCCAAAAAAATTAACAAATATGTTTTGAGCCTAAAATTGAATATTGCGCTTAAAGCTCTTTTAATAAGTTATAAATTAAATAAAAATAAGCTTTCAATTAAATTAAAGTAAGTACAGTAAAAGCTCACTATTGAGGTTATTTAAGGTTTTAAAGCTTAATTATAATTACTTCATTTTGATTTAAACTCTTGTATTTGCGTTAAAAAGCTTGATGCTCAAAAACTTGATGGGCAGCCTTCGCTGGAGCTGGGGCAGACCCCAGAGCTTATGGCTGTGGCACAGACAATGTCTGTCCAGTGGCCGTGTGGCAGCTACTTCTACTTCGCGTGGTCGCGTTCATCATTTTGGTGTCTTGTTTTGTGGGTTTCATTGCTTTTTGTTGCTGCACTTAAATAGCTGGGCGGAACTTGATGAGATGATGGGCAATTATCTGCGGGAGGTCCACACACAGAGAGACTCGTAGTAAAAACCCAGCAACAACAACAACAAAAACAACAAAAACAACGAAATATGTCTTACAACATTTGGCTGACTTGGCTGGCAATGCGATTTTGTGGTCGCTGCGTTGCGCATGCGCGCCAGCTTCAGCGCCATCGCCATCAACGCCTCAAACACACCAACACACACACACACACACACACACACATACTTGGCACAACATTAAATTAATTAAAATTAAAATTGAGA
Organism: Drosophila micromelanica; assembly: GCA_004143825.1. Taxonomy (NCBI): domain Eukaryota; kingdom Metazoa; phylum Arthropoda; class Insecta; order Diptera; family Drosophilidae; genus Drosophila; species Drosophila micromelanica. Next base: position 17,942 of record SCDY01001887.1, on the reverse strand, counting down.
AGCAAGATTTTAAATAAGTTTAAGCGGGTAAGTAAAGAAAAACGATTAATTATAGATAGATTTCAGATAAATATTTACTTAACCGATTAACATTGGCAGTAGATCAGTGAGAACAGCGTTTGATCTATGCGACACGAACGGGGGCATGTGTGGCAGAAACAAACAACAAACTGTTGCCTCAAGGGGCACAGCTCTTGTTTAGCACTTGGCTGCAGCGATGTCCTGGCTTACGAGCCGGCTGGCGGCAGTGGGCTTACTTCGTTATCCTTATCGGGAGCATCTGTGCTCTTAAACTCAATTAGTGCACGCTTAACAAACAAATCAAGGAACAGGCCAACAAGCGGACAAGCGGACAAACGGACAAACTGCTCGTGAATGCGACACAACAAAAGCCAGCTCCTGCCAGGCCCAGGCCCAGGCCCTTCAGGATGTCAGCCCAAAAAAAAAAGAAAAACAACAAAACCACATTGTTCTCTCTGGCTTGCCGAAGATTAAATACCCTGGCAAGCAACTAAGAGGAAAACAAAAAAAGGATTTTCCAATACTAAGAGCTCAATTTGGTGATCAAAGTATATTTGATATATTAAACTATATGCCGGTCAAGAGTAAAGTTAATGTATGTGTAATGTTTATAGCCAGATTTTGTGATTAAATTGAAATACCCCATTTTTTGCGAGGGCACACAAAAAGCAATCCGGAATGCAAAAGGGGCGGGCTTCGGTCTCGCTGCAGCCGGAAACAGTCGGCAATATGATGGCGTTGCCAGTGATGCATACATCCTAGACGGGGGATCCTGCCACTGGCCGTTCGTCGCATCCCGATGCGATGCATCGGTTCGGCTCTCGGCTTGGTTCGGTTCGGTTTTCGGTTTTTTGGTTTCGGTTTCGGTTTTGCCAGCCATCCATCACTTTAGCTACCTCAAGTGTGTGATTGCCATCAACAGCTTGATTTTAATGTTTTTTTTCTGTTTTTTTTTTTTGTGTTTTGCAAAACAAAAGGCAGTGCTCGCATTTTTCCAACTGTTTGAATGCGTCCTGTGTCCTGGCACTTCCTTGCCGCGGCAGCGGAGCGCATAAGCCGCATAGTTCGTCAGCTGAGTGGAAAAATCAGTAGGAAATGGTTCGAGGCATAGTTTGCCTAGGCGAAAGGTGTACAAAAGGATGCGCAGGATGAGGCTGAGCCTCGTGCATTCGTCGGGGATAATTACCTTTGTGCAATTATGCGATTAGTTTATAGGCCAATAACTCTCTATGCGTGCGCCCAAACAACAACAAGGCCCAAACGAGCGACTCTTGATAACAACATAATTGATGCGCTTACAGCCAAGACAAAAGGAAGCGCAAAGGAAACCCAGAAAGCAACCGAATGAAACCAAAAAGAAGAAGAAGTAGAAGCAAAATCACATTTATGTGGCAGTTAGATCAGTCACGGCTGCCACATTGATTTAATCAAAAAAAAATAATTCGTAAATCCAAGCCAAAAATTTTTGCACACCAGCAATAATTATTGTCACAAGGGTATCCTGAAAAATCAGCGAGACTAACACTTAAATCGCTGGCCATCAATAAAACGCAATCAAAACTGGCTTAAGTGGTGTCTGCGTGCGCCACCTGCACCACCAAAAATTGTTGGGTGGGTGTGTTGCATATAAGATATATTTTTCACGCTCATAAAATAAATGTCAACCATAAACCGTGACTAAATCGAGAGACAAACAAATTGCTAAATAAACGCAACACAACCAAATCAAATGGGGAAACACACGCACACACACACACACACACACACACACACACACACACACACACACACAAATATAGATAGATATATGTTTGAATGGAATAGATACAATATACTTGATACAACTGAAAATGGATATGGAATTGGAACCGATGTAATTTTTCAATGTGCTGCTTAGCGTGCAGTGGCGTAGGCAAAAGGGGGGTTCTTGACATAAAAACATATATGGATTGATATGTGATTCATATACAGTGAATACTTGTGATATGTATGAACAAATACAGTAAACGCTTGATGAAATTTTAGCTTTTAGAAATTGAATTGATTGAAAAGTTCAATATTGCATAGAATATAAATAAAATAAAAAAAATTAAATTTGATATTATGTTTTATGCATTTTGCGATAGATGTAAACTGTTTTAATTAGTTTAAGAAAAAATTGTGTATACATTTATAATACTAAAATATTCTGATTATGCCCATAGGTATAGTAAACAATTAGGTCTTCATAATTTTTTTATAACAGCCCAAAAAGTATATTCCCAATATTCTTGATTAGCAACAAAGCAAAGTTTTCTTTAAGATTCCAGCTGAATTACCAGACAAACAAAAAATAGAAACGGATTTGTCATGAATCCATCTTAAATCTGATTTAAAATCTGATTCAAGTTTAAACTTTATATGGAAAGATAAATATTTTCTTATTATTATCATTATTTTATTTAAATTTTTAATACATTTAGGACATGTTCCTAACTATCTTTCCCCCTTAACAATTGCACAACGCCGTCCCTGCGTCCCGGACTGACCAAGCAAGTGGCTGCGTGTCCGTCGCGAAGTCAGCGTCAGACAGACACCACCGGTCACCACCCGCTCGCCACCCCCTCAGCCGCACGCTCATTATCAGTCGCCCACCCGTATGCACGGCACATCTCGCAGCTCAGCTCAGCTGGGTTCACCCACCCACCCATTAAGCCACCCACGTCTACATCCACATCCACATCCGCCAGCGCCACCGCCGCCGCATACGAAATGTAAATATTTAATTTTGAAACAGTGTAACTAAAGGGATTTGAAACGCGCGTGGACAGTTCCTGCTCCTGCTCCCGTTCCCGTTCCCATTCCCGTTCCCGGCGCAATGTCCGGTTTGTTATGCAGCTCGAAATCAACGGAACCCGCAGCATTCGTTACGGTCGATTCCATGCGGCATCTTGTGCCCCCCCACTCCAGCCCAAGTTGTCCGCTGTGTGTCATGTGAAAAGTTTCTTGGGCAGCTTTTCTTTCTTGCTTTTCACTTTCTTTGCTTTTTTTTGTTTGAGTTTTTCTTTTTTCACAACTGCTGTTTCGGGCCGATCCTTGGGCTTGTCCTGGCCACATTTTGGCTACTTTACAGCACTTTGCATGCCGTCCAAGGCCGGGAAGGAAGGGCTGACCAAGTTGCCCCCTTACCCCCTTGCCAGCCATGTCACATGGCAAATGACTTGTAACCGTGTCCTTGTGTCCTGCTGCTTGCTCCTTTTTTTATGGCAAAATAATATCAAGATAAGCGACGCATTACGCAGAGCGAACGAGGGAGGGGGCGCAGTTGAAAGAGATGTCCAATGGACTGCGGGTCCCCGGGGCGTCCTTTGCGCCTTGGGTGTGCCGCACTGCGGGCGCATGCCAGGGAGGTGGTGCGGGCAGAGGTTGGGTGGGAAATTGTCTAGCAAAATCTCAGTTTAAAATTGCGCAACTTTTTAATCGATTGATTGCTGCCAGTTTAGTTTTTTATGCGGGACTTAAGCCGCACGCACGCCTTTCCTTAACCCCACCATCCCCACCACCTCCCCCCCAGCCACTCCCCGCCCTCGCCCTGCCCACTGTCCACCGTCCAGAAAAAAATGGGAGTGGATTTCTGCGTCAAGTGGCCGATAAGATCAAATTGCAAATTGGCTTCGGCTTGCTGCAAATTTCAAATGAAGATTTTACTTCCAGATTTCTACGCTAGCATTAAATTGAATATTTTATAGAGCTCGCCTCCAGGCGGAACTTAAACTGTGCTCAAAGCTTCAGCTATAAAATCACAAAACAAGCTTTTTTAAGCGGAGCCTTTTTAATGAAGTTGCATTTAATTAAAGCTTTCAAGTGGCAATAAATTGAAAGAGCAAATCGGTTGGAAACCTCTGAAAACTTGGCTTGAATTTTTTAACTTTAACTAAGGCATGGTGAAAATCAAAAATTTTTGCTATTAAAAAGTGCATAAATATATCCTATTCATATGGTAATAATAACACTCTGATAGAATATATTTTTTAAATATATCCTCCTCCACCTACACAATTCAAAAATTTTGTTTTGAGTTTCACATTTTTAGCTAAAGTATTTTTACCAAAGCAAATATACCAAATTTAATTAAAAATGTCCGAAGAAAATAAATAATCTTTAAGTGATAAAAGAACACCAAATTTTAACTAGAACAATTGCATAAATTTGGTTTATGAAAAAACTTTATTTATACTTTATTACTTTACTTAAAATGGGGTTTCTGTACTTTCTATAAAAATAAAAATTTTTGGCGAATTCTCGAATTGATCAGCAATTACTTAAACGATAGTCCGCCTAGGCAGCTCCCGGTTCGACTCAGCCCAGCTTAAAGTCCATTATGGGCATTATCTCTCAAATGCCAATCAAAATGTTTTTGGTCATATTCCGACCGCACAATTAAGCAGTTCTTGACACTGTCAGCGGCTGCCAGTGCGAATCTGTTGGATCATTCTTTAGCTGCTCAGCGGCGACCCCTGTGTTCCCCCTGCTCCCCTGCTCCCCTGTTTATTATATATAGCTTGTTGCCTGCTGCGTATAATCTTAACCACAATCAAATGTTAAACAAAATGCCTCCGGCCGACTGCACAGCGGGTGCCTTTCAGCAATAACAATAACAGCAACAACAGCAACAACAACAAAAAGTGACAACAGTTGCACACACACACACACACGTACAGAGGGGCGACAGGTCACACCTTCTGCCTCTGCGGCAATGACTATGCAAATCGGTCGCAGCTTCATCCACGCATTTAGTTAATTTTGCATGCGCGGCAAAAGGACAACAATTTAATTTTCCAACGGCCATAAAAACGAAATAAACATTTTTCAATTGTGTTGAGCGGCAACATTTTGGGTCGACTTGCGCCCGCCGGAGCGCGCAAACAGCCTGACAGCCGTCGCTGCCAATGACAGTCAGCCTGCCCCACCCCACCCTCCCCCCGACACCCAACACCCAACACCCAGCCAACCAGCAGCCCACCCTTGTCAGGCCTGTGGCTGGCAGCAGGAGCTGCAACGCATCCTGTTGACGCCTGCGACTGGCTGAAGCGCTGTCTCTGGCTGTTGTTGGCTTTTTGGCTGCCAACAGCGCGTTTTACGTACTCACTTTAGTTTTTTTTTTTTTTGTGTTTTGTATCATCTCGTTTTTGACTATTCATTGAGCGAAGCCAAACACCCATCCAAAAACACCCACAGCTGCAACCCTCTCGCGCATAAATCACAGCAACAGCGACAACGGCGACACAGCTCGTCGCATGCAAATCCTTCGACCGCAAAAAATCAACAGAAAAAAAACACATACAAATAACATGTCGGGCGTAACCGACAGCACAATACTCGTTCACAGCCAAATACATTTATTTTTGAAAATGAATAAACCTTGAAAACAGAATCAATCTAGAGGACAAAACATGATCAAAATGCCATCAAACATGAAAATCGGTTGAGATTTGACAAAGTTATGGTAGGTTGAAGTATGGGAGCTATAGATCAGAGAACTTTACATGTCAAAATTTTTGTCAATTTTGGCATGATTTTTGACCAAAAATTTGACCCCGTCAAAATCACTTTAAATGTGGTTTTTTATGCTAATTAAGACCACCACAATCGATTAACAATAGAAATTCAAGATTTTAAATTTTGAAAAAAATTTTTTTTCGAAAATAAACAAGGGGGGAGTAGGTGATTTTTTTCAAAAAATATCGAAAAAAAAATTATTTTGTAAAATGAAAAAACCTTGAATACAGAATCAATCTAGAGGACAAACCATGATCAAAATGCCATCAAGCATGAAAATCGGTTCAGTTTTGACAAAGTTGTGATAGTTTGAAGGTTGGGAGTTGTGAATCTGAGAGCTATACATGTCAAAATTTTTGACATTTTTATACATGTCAAAATTTTTGACAATTTTGGCATGATTTTTGACCAAAAATTTGACCTCCTCAAAACCACTTTTAATGTGGTTTTTTATGCTAATTAAGACCACCACAATTGATTAAAGATGTAAAATCGATATTTTAAATTTGGAAAAAAATTTTTTTTTTAAAATTAACAAGGGGGGAGTAGGTGATTTTTTCACAAGAAAATCGAAAAAAAATTAATTTGTAAAATGAATAAACCTTGAACGCAGAATCAATTTAGAGGACAAACCATGATCAAAATGTCATCAAACATGAAAATCGGTTAAAGTTTTGAAGTTTGGGAGCTGTGAATCTGAGAGCTTTACATGTCAAAATTTTTGTAAATTTCGGCATGATTTTTGACCAAAAATTTGACCTCCTCAAAATCACTTTTAATGTTGTTTTTTATACTATGTGAAGGAAATACAATCGATTAAAAATATAAATTCGCGATTTTAAATTTTGAAGTGATTTTTATCAAAAAATATCGAAAATTTTTATTTTTGAAAATGAATAAACCTTGAATACAGAATTAATCTCGAATCATCGAACATGAAAATTGGTTCAGATTCGACAAAGTTATGGAGGTTTGAAATATTGTAGTTTTTTTTCATAAACATAGACGGACGGATATTGTTAAAGCCCAATATACTCGTTTTCACTTTTGAACAGGTATAAAAACAACAACAATAAAAACACACACATTTTGGGAGTAGCTTTGATTTTGTCGCCGCATTACGGCTGATGTTGTAGGTGGGGGCCTTGAAGTAGCTATTGGGTGGGGGGTGTTTTATTTTTTTATTTTTGGCGGCAACACCCCGCGAATTGAAATGCAATTTGCTTTGAGTGCACATAAAAGTCACAAAAACAATAAATGTAGCTAGAATATAGCTAAAAACGTTCAGAAGGTAAGGGAAGGGTAGGGTATGAGGGGTGAAGGGGTAAGGGTTGCCGCTTGGCTCTGGGTTTCGTTTTGAGGTCTAGCCTTCAGATAGGAGCCGGCCATTAAATATTTGCACTGTGCGACAATCAGCAGCAAATTTGGCTAGAATAAAGCTGACAATAGCTTAGCTTTGGGTTTCGACTTGGAGTCTTGAGGTTTGAGGTCTGGTCGGTCACTGTTTGCCAATCAAAGGCTTAGCACAACCGCAACGAACGTGCGTAATTTGGCAATTGTAATCCCTGAGGCTAAGACCACCCCCACAATAGCCCACACCACCCCATCCCACCCCACCCCGGCTGCCCAGCCGCATATTGACAGACAATCAACCACTTGAAAAAGCATACGGCCAAATCAAAGCCACAAGACAAGTTATCACAGCTTTTCATTATGAAGCATTTAAGCAAACCCCATCCCGAGGGCCGACAAACCCAAAATCCGTAGCCAAAAGCTGAAATGTTACCGAAACCGAAACTGAAACTGAAACTGAACCGAAGCGAACCGCGTGCACCCCTTGCGGTCGCTTGCAGGGGTTGATATCTAACGGCTTTGAGTTTTTTTTCTATTTTTGTATACCCTGTTGCTGTCAATCGGGTAGCATAGGCTATTTTTGTAAGGGTAAATTTTAACCTTTTAATTTAACTTTTTGAATAAATTAATAAGAATAGTAAAGAGTTAAAACTTGTTGTAGATATACCTTAGATTTATATCTAAATATATTTTTCTTTTCAGAGACTGAAGAAATTGGGAGTCATAAATTTTGGCAGATAAATCTGATTACAAGTTTACCAATTTTTTATTTTCAAATCTATAAACTTTAGCTAACTAAAAATCCATGCAAAAACTATTTCAATATCAATTATTTCATGGATCTACTTTTTAGAACATAACAAAATACAAGTAAATATTAAACTAATTTACAGGGCAGCTATAAGTCGATCGCTCCCCTTAACTAGAGCATCCTTATTGGTTTCCTTCTTTTTTTGTTGTTGTTGTTTCCTTGCTGGTCTCTCGCAAATTAAATTAGATGCTTAATATGCAGCGAACGTTTCATTTGTTTTGCGGCTAGAAAATCAACGTGGAAAATTAGGCAAACAAACAAACGGCCAAACGGTAGCTGAAGAGCGAATTGGGTTTTAGCTTTTGGTATTGGCACCAACGGTCCGTTGGCGAGTGAGGGTGGGGGGAGGGATTGGGCATTGGGCAATGGGAAATGGTAGCAAAAAAGCCCAAGGCGAGCCAACGGCCGTCTTTCAGTCTCAGTCAGACACACGACTCGGGCCACGCCCACAGCTTAACCTCTAATGAGGCGCATTACTTTTGTTTGCTGCAAGAGAGAGCGCGAGAGAGAGAGAGAGAGGGGGAGCGAGATGTAGCAAGGGAGATTGGAGACAGAGATTTGAAATCATTATCCCGTTAAAACTAATCTTATTTGTGTGCGGCTTTTTCTTATTCTACGCCAGTTTTGCGGGCTCTTTTGTTAATTTTATGTAAACACAGTCGATAAATAAATATTGGCTTCGCCCCTCGAATTGCATTGAATTTTAAGCGCCCCAATTTCTCTATTTATCCAACGACAATTTGTATGCATTTGCAATCTGTGAATTGTAATTCTTCCAAATGCTGCACTAGCATATGTATTCTGAGAACAACTTTCCGCCCTCCAATAACATATTGTCAAGTGGAGTATATGAACAAATCTGTACCAATATCGAGTTATAAGCTATTAGGTTTCAAATTAGTTTTTAGACATATTCCCAAAAACTTACTTACTTTTTCATCAATCTAAAAGATTTTTTAATATTTGTTGTTATTTTATTTTCTTTATATAATTTTTGCTTCTTAAATCTTTCTGTTTCTTTTTTATATAAAAAGATAGAAGAAGATAAAAAGTATATATATTATCATTATTTTTATTATTCTTAACTTTATCTCAGAATTTTCATTGAAATGTAAACCGGAATAAGAACATGAAGTTTACCCCATTTTTGATTGAAGATTTTAAATATTTATTCTAAGTTATGGTCAGTTAATCTTTTAATAGTAGAACCTTCTAAAACCTAATGATTTGAAAACTTTGATTTTGAAAATTTAAAAATGTTCTATAAAAATATGTTTAATATGAGTTTATTTTTAATTCCTCTTTATATACAAGCTAATAACATATCAAAAAAAGATTTTAAAAAATATTGTTTATAGTCGCTTTACTTAACAAATGCTTAACTGATGCTCAAAATCTAATAAAACTAATGCATAATATTGCCCTGATTGTAGATTATTTTAACGTAATTAATCATAATTTTAATCGACTAATTTTCTATAATTCAATCTATATAATGCTATAATATTTTAAAACAAATGTTAAATCAAAAGAATTTTCAAAAGAATTCAAACTTTCTAAAATGAAAATAATTAACAAATTAAATAATATTAAGCTTGGAGTTGGAATATTTTTAAAAGCCAGGATAAAGGGCAACATTTTCGACTGCTCCATATAAAAAGACAAAAAATCGAATTTAATGTAAAGGCCCATAGATTTGAGGCACTGTAACACGAAGGGGAGCGCCCACTATTTGCCACCATCTTCACACTCGGTGGTGAGCCAATGGCCATGGATGGAAAAGCCGAAAGCCAAGCAATAACTAACTCGAACTTTTGTTTAAGATACATTTTGAAAGGCAGCAGCTGGCCGCAAATTGACCTTAGCCATGGTCCGTGCCCAGCTGGTCCGGTTGGCTGGTCCACACATATGCAAATTTGTTGATTGCTCCAGCTACAGTTGCAGGAGCCAGAGCAGCAGCAGCAGCAGCAGCAGCAGCAGCAGCAGCAGCAGCAGCAGCAGCAGCAGCATCATCTAGCCATGTTCAACTGGTCAACCACAAGACGAAATGCGGTAGAAAACCACACAATAAATGGACATAAATTACAAAACATGATGAAGCCCCAAATGGGATGCGACGAACGGAGACGTGGCCATAAGGATGTGAGCTCTGGCTGTGACTGTGGCTGTGACTGTGTCTGTGATTGTGATGTGCCGAGTTGCAGAAATTGATAATTTTGCATGGCCCACTCTGGACGGGATCTGACTGACTAGCCGACTGGCTAACTCGCTCGCTGGCTGTGTGGCTGTGTGGCGCCACCGAGTGCGGCGTTGCCACTTGAATTTTTGATTTAACAAAAGTCTCATTTGTAAAACGGCCAAAACTTTGGCGAGCAACAGACGCGGCTGCACCAACAACTGCCACAAAATTCAAATGCGCCTTGCCTCAAGCAACAAGCAAGTAGCAGCGATCCAAGCGAAAGTGCTCGACCTTCAGATACCCTACGATACCACTCACTGCAACTGTCAATTTCAAAATTGATTATTCCTGAAAGTTCTAGTAATTACTCTAAAATTGTTTATGTTGCATTCTTGTCCAAATATTAAACAATTATTACATGATCGATTTATATCGATTTGGAGTTTGCGAAGTTGTTGAAAATAGAAAACAACTTTGATGTGCGTTTTTGTAAGGAAACACCTCTTTTGGTCTTTTTTGTTTTTGAAAAACATTCAAAATAGTAAGAGGAATAAAAATCGATTTAAAATGATTTATGTTGAATAAAGGAATTTATCTAAAATCTAAAAAAGTCTTTTAAGTAGACAGGTCTACATCATTTAATATCGATCACTTAATTAAATCGATAATTAATAATCGCTGGAAAACTATGATCGATAATCACTGAAAATCGATAACTATCGATTAAAGTTGAACACGGGGGAGAAGAAGTAGAAGACGCTAAACTGGCTTTATCGACATGGCTGATTGTTCTATGATATGTTGTCCATGTTTCTTTAAACCTGTTGCAAACATGTGTTGACCTTTTAAGCCGTTACCAATGGATACAGGGTATGCAACGGCCAAAAGCAAAATCAGGGGGTGGTAGGGAATTGGCTGCTGCTGCTGTTGCTGAAAAGCGAAGCGGAGGCCGCAAACTTTTGCACAACAACTGAGCAACAATAATAATGTCACGTTTATCGTGTGCAGCTAATTACTAACAGAAAGATAGTTTGTAATCCTACACAGAGCCCCCAGTTAGCCAGCCAGCCAGTCAGGCAGGCAGTTAGCCGGGCCGAGAGAGCCAGCCGAGCGTGGCCAAAAGTGCCCCTAGGACAACCGAACAACCGAACTAACAACAACAACAACAACAACAATGATGATGTCGATGTTGAGGACCAGTAGCTGTTTGTCCGTTTTGTTGTTTCTTGTTTCTAGTTCTTGTTGTTGGTTAGTTTTGCTAGCCAGCCCGTTGCCGAAAACTTCTTCTTGGCCCAAAACATGTGCAAAAATCTTTGGCAACGAGTTTGCTGCGCATTAGCACACGCCTGAATTTCTTAGCTAAACAGCAACAGCAACAGCAACAACAATTGCAACAATTGCAAAACTAAGTTCATGCAAATCTGGCCACACCCACTCAAGGGAGGGCGGGCGCACTGGCCGAAAAGTTTTTGCATATTGTCCAACAGCTGCGGCGACTGATCCAACACACACACACACACACACACACACACACACACACACACATACACACACAGAGACTGGCACACCCTTCTCCCGGCACTCAGAAGCTGTCATTGTTGCCAGTTTATTGGCCAAGTTTGCAGCCAAAGTTGTGCAGCACAAGTCGCATAAGGCGCATTACACTTGCCACAGCCAGCGGCACCTACAGTCAGCCCAAAATGTTAGTCAACACTTAATATAAACAGATTTTCCTCTTTATTTGTATATAAATATATGTACATGCATATATCATATATAAAGTTTGACATGAGCACACACAAAAAAAAAAAAATTAGTAAAAATATTAACGTTAACTATAGTGTGTATATATGTACGCATGTGTGTGTGTGTGTGTGTGTGCGTGTGTGTTAAATGATTGCTCATCAAACTGTAACACTGTACAGTAAAAACTTTGTAAGCAGATTTCTATGACATGTATTTTATTTGGCAAGAACTGAAATTCATAGGAAAAAATTACTTGAATGTTTCAACTACACTGTAAAAAAAATTAACTAGCATTTGTTTTGTTTTTTTTTCACGATACTCCCAGCGCAATCCTTTTCAACACACACAACAAAAGTGTGCGTCTTGATTTTAACAAAGTGTTTTTAATTATTTGAGGAACATGTACAAATCGAACAGGATTTTTAGAAATATATACATTGTTCAACTGGAAATTGCTATAAAAATTTTGCGAGTGTATCCAAAAAATTTGTTGTTGGCAGCGCTTGTCCAATAATTTGATTTATCCAATAATTGCGTTTTATAATTATAAAGTAATTGACATGGAAAAACAAAACAAATAAAAACATTAACAATAACATAATGAAGATCGATAAATTTATCGATAACACACAACACTGGGCTTTTTGAGCAAAATGTAATATCGCCTCAACCTTTCTGACACGCCCCCAGCGCCCTCATTCGCACAACCGACGATCCTGGTATATATATATATATACAAAAACACATATAGTTATATATATATGTGTGTATATATATAATTATATGTATGATGTATAATGAGATTAAACTAATATCGCTTCGCAATTGAGACTCACAGATAAGAGTAAAGAAACAAATATTTTCGTTTGGCTGTATGTAAAATACGAGGATGCCGTCGGACAGACGGACGGACTGGCGGAGGGGGGTTAACGTGGTTGAAAAGGTGACCTCTCTCAGTGGCGCGTCATCGTCAGGTTGGAGCTGAACGACAGCAGATCTGCCTGGTCGGGTTTGTCGCGCGTCGCTTGGTAGGCCTCGCGTTCGCGATCCGGGAACTTGGTGGGCAGGTTGGGCGAGTGCAGATTCACCTTGGCCTCAAATCGCACCCCGGCCACCTCCACCTCGTAGTGCCCGGACAGCACGTACTCGTTGCTGACGGCCAGCTCCTGGCCGTTGGCATCGATGTTGCGCACAAAGCCCAAGCAGACCTGCTTCTCGAACGTATAACCATATCCGGTTGTTGTTGTCATCCCCACATAGAGGCCATCACGATAAATGGGCTCACCGCCCCAGCACCACATGTCCACCTCGTGATCATGATTGTTCAGCAGCAGCTGCACATACATCCGCTTGACGCCCTCCTCCCGCTGCTTCAGCAGCGCACTCCGTCCAATAAAGTCAATCGGTTTCTGTTCAAACAAACAAAAGATGATGTCCAAATTCCAAATCTTAAAAGCCGTCCGTCCACTCACATTGAATTTAACACGCCAGCTGCGTCCGCACTCCAGCGGTGTGGTGAACGTGTCCAAGTCCTGGCCCCAGAACGCATAAAACTTCTCGATGCGCAGCGCCCGAGTCGCATAGTAACCTGGGCAAAAAAAACAGTTCCAGTTGGAGCTCCAGTTCCAGTTGCATCCGATCTGGCGCGGATTACCGCGACTCACCTGCGTGCTGTATTTGGAACTTTTGACCCGCCTGGTGGAGCCGCGAATAAACGTGCAGCGCATACTCGTTGGGTATGTACAGGACGTAGCCCAGTTCGCCAGTGTGCGTGATGTTCAGCACGCGGATCCCATCAGCCAGGCCCACGTCGAGCTCCTGCCGAGGAGAGCATTTAAGGATTTCACATTGAATTTCATGCACATTTCCGGTATATTGAAATAGCTCATGTTGATGTGTATGTATTGTACATAAAATTGTGTAGCGAAATGATGAACTTAATGATTGATTGGCAGATTGATTGACTGATTGATAGGCTCTTGTTCCAGAGATGTTTTGATTAACTAGTTGATTGACTGTGACTAACTGGTTAAACTTTATTTTATAGCCTGAACCCATTGAAAATGGGTAAAAAAAATAGGGTATAATGGTTTTGTGCAAACGATTGATACAGGCAGATGGAAGCATCTCCGAACCCCATAAAGTATATATATATATTTTTTTGATCAGGACGACAATCTGAACGTCGTCTTAAAATTCTCCTAATCCATAAGCAGAACAAGTTTATATCGATAAATATCGATAAAAATCGATTTTAATCTTTAATTTTCTTATATTCCGGAGACTGTAAGAGCTAGAGGCATTACATTTGTTGCGTTATGTTCCTGTAAAGCAGACACAGATATAATATTTCGGATATTTAGGATACCTCCTCCCAATCGCAACCAATATCAAGAAAATCACAAAAATCGCTAATCAAATACTACAGACTTGATAATTCACTTGTACAAACATTTCAATGCTCTTAATAAGTACTACAAATTTCAGAACGATCATACATTTAGTTTAGAAGAAAATCAAGAATTCAGCTTTTATATAGTAGAGCTATCAAGTAAAGTGCGTGCAACGTGCATTTGTGTGTATTGATGTAAAGCGGTTGAAATGTTTATATAGACAGTTTACAATGTTCAGGGTATCTTCTAGTCGAGCAGTCCCGACTAGAGCGTTTTCCTTTGTTTTTTTTTTCCGGTGGTATTATTTAATTTATGCATGGCTGAAAATGGAGGTGGCGTGAACGATTTTTTATTGTTAGACCGTACACTCATCTTTGAAGATTTATATGAAAAGTCTTTTAAAGCGTATTTCATCGATTTTCGAAAATCCACCAGCTTGCATTAAAAATTAGAGATACAAGATTGTTAAAGGTTAAAGTTCGATTTTGGTTCGTTTCGCTTAAAGCTAAACGACTTGGGAAATTCCAGCCCAGGGCAGAGTTTAAAAATAATAATAATACAAAATAATACAGAAAATAGAGAAGCACTTAGGCCGAGCAAAGCCAAAAAAAAATACCTGCCAAGTGTATACATAGAAGCAAGTAATACTAAAAACTCTGATAGAGATTCTCTTGCAATTAAAAAATTCGTCGCTCACCTTGTAGGTAAAGAAGGGGAAGCTCGTGGGCGAGAGATCCGTGTCGGTGAGCTCGGAGAGCAGAATCCGCGAATAGGGACCCAGTATACAGATGGCCGTGTACATGGAGGTCACATCGGCCACATTCACCTTGGGTCGCAGATGATCGGGCATATGCTTGCGTATCCAGCTCATGGAGCGCGTCTGCTGAATGGTGGGCGCAATCATCATATAGCTGGCCGGACAAAGGATACTCGGATTAGCTGCAGCTGGAGATTTCTGAATGAACGAATGAATGTACTCACTGCCGCTCGGAGAGGCGCGCCAGGGAGCAATCGTTCTCGTAGCCACCTTTGTGATTCTGCATGCCCGTGTGTATAATGGAGCCGACGGCGACGTCCACATCGTTGGAGCAGAGATACTGCAGCAGTTCGACGACCTCGTTGCCCTTGGACCAGAAATCGTATTTGGTGAAGGAGCTGTAGTCGGCGATGCCGATGCGTTCACGACAGGCGCGATATTCGGTGGCCACATGATCGAACCAGGGCGGCTTCCCGAAGGTGCGCGTCTGCGAGATGCGAAAACGCGGCAGCCCGAACTCATCTGCGTGCAAGCTCTAGAGGATTAGTGGGCGGGATGGGTGAAGGTAAAAGATTACTCACCCTGCTTGTCGTTCAGATCAAAGTAATTGGGCCGCTCGTAGCCCATGGACTGGCCAAAGACGCCGCCCGCCTCCTTTAGCTGGGGATAGATGGGCGACATGCGCAGATTGCGTCCGGTTTGGAACTCCTCGAAGGGATAGTTAATCTCAAAGTGCTTGCCGGGCGCCTCCTTGCAGCGATCCCGCAGGAACTTGCGATTGTTGTGCAGTCCCAGGAACCGGCTGATGTCCAGTATGTGCAGATCCAAAAATGTGGAGTCCTTCGTAATGAGATCGGTGAGCACACGGCCAATGCCACCGGAGGCGGACACGCCCATCGTCTTGTTGCCGGCGGCCACATAATAGTTTTGAATCTCCGGCGCCTCGCCCAATATCCATTTGCAGTCCGGCGAGAACACCTGCAGCGAGTTGGTCAGCCGGTCGAGCGATGCCTCCCGGAACGCGGGCACCCGATGCAGCAGCGCATCGAGCAGCTCGTGGAAGTGATCCCAGTCGGGCGGGTATTGGCGCGCCTTCTGGGAGAGCGGTATGACGCCGTCCTCGTAGACCATCTTCGCCTCGCGCTCGTAGCCGCCGGCGAGAATGTGACCCTCGCACTCCCGGAAGAAGATGCGTCCGTCAAAGTCGCGCACAAACGGCGTATTCGGGTCCAGATCGGCGATGGGCTTCGTATGCAGATAATGGTGCTCGACGGCCTTCAGGGGCACCTTCACCACGGGCTTGGACAGTGTGCCCACCTCGCGCGCCCAAAAACCGGTGCAGTTGACAAAGTATTCGCAACTGATGTCGCCGCCGGTGGTCTCCACGTGGTCCACTTTGCCGCTGTCGCTGTGTATCTTCTTGACGGCACAGTGCTCAATGATGCGCACGCCCAGGCGTCGCGCCTCCGCGATGAATGCGTGACAGACCAGATGCGGATCGCAGACGCCGTCCTCCGGTATCCAGAGGCCGCCCTCGATGCCCTCCAGGGAGAGCAGCGAACAATGCTGTTTGCACTGCTCCGGCGTGAGGATCTCACAGTTCATGCCCCACGCCACGGCCTGGGACTTCATGCGATGGAACGAGGTCATGCGATCGAAGCCGCGCGCCAGATTCAGGCTGCCCACCTGACGCCAGCCGGTGGGCAGTCCGCGCTCCGTCAGCTGCTTGATCAAATCAATCGAATATTCGGACAGCTTCAGTTCCGTGTAGCTGGGCTCGAAGCGGCCGGCCAGGCCGCACGCACTCCACGGCAGCTCGCCGCCAACGATGTCCTGCTCGACCAGCACCGTCTCGGCGCCCCAGCCCTGCAGGCCCAGATGGTAGGCCACCGAGGCGCCCGTGATGCCGCCGCCACAGATGACGACGCGCGCCTGTCCCGGCACCAGGCCGGCCTGCTGCTCGTTGGGATCGACGGCGCCGTGCGGCTTGAACTTGCGCTTTCGCAGCACCTGCTCCTCGGACGGATCGGACGCATGGCCAGGCGGGCTGGCGCTCAGCAGGCGGCGGCCCAGACGTTGCAGCTGGTTGCCGTTAACTCCGCTGCTGGCGGCATGTTGACAGCATGCAACGCCGCGGAGTAGCTTATGCATTGTATTTCTTTACCTTTCGTTATTGTTTCTTTTTTTTGTGTTATTGTCCCGTGGTCAGCGTATTGGAATTGGCGCAGCAGCGTTTGACGATAACTTATCGTTGCGCCGCCACAAACAGCTGTTACAAGGGCTGGCGCAATTACCCATGCAGTTGGCATTTTACCGATAAATGACCATCGATATACCGATATTTATTGGCGCTAAAAACTCAACTCATTTTGTTTATTTTAAATCAATTGTTATGCAATTTATTTATACGCTATGTAAATATAATTTGTTCACAACTGTTATATAATTATTTTTTTGCTTTTTTTTTTGCATTTCTTGCTTTTTGTGGTTTTTTCTCTTGTTTTGCTTTCATTTATTAATTAATTTTGTTTTTGATTTTAAAGCAGATGCTTTCAACAATTGTTTATCTTTATCAATCAATCAATTACTGTATAATTCACATGATTTTGGTTTGTTTATATGATTTGCTTCGTAATTGTAATCGTAATTTGGTTTAACTACAACTACCATATAGACGACATAGATGTACGCTGGGTTCTCCCTTAGGACCTTACGAGCTTAGAAATGTTAACAAATTTACAGACTTATATTGTGTTTACAGTAATTAATATAATACGCGTTGAAATTGTAAAACGAGACTGGATCATACATAAATTAACGTACTTGTATATATATATATATATATATATATTCCCCTTCTCGAAAAAAACACCATTAAAAAAACACCCAAAAAAAAATGTTGAAAAAAATATTTGATTAAAATACAGCTTAATTTTACTTAAAAACGGCGCACTCTAAAATTCGTCTTGCTTTCTCGCTTACTGTAAGTTTGGGTTGTATCGTATTTTGTTTAAATTTTTTTTTTCGCTTTCATTTTTTATATGGTTTGTTTTTTTTTATACCCTGAACCCATTGAAAATGGGTAAAAAAGGGTATAATGGTTTTGTGCAAATGTATGTAACAGGCAGAAGGAAGCATCTCCGA
>SCDY01001886.1:0-77686 GCA_004143825.1 Drosophila micromelanica | reverse complement strand
GTGCAGATCTGTTTTGGTGATTTATCAGTCTTTCGTTATAGCGACTGGAGTAGAAAGAGATCTGATCTTCTATTAGAGTAATATTCAGATCTCTGTGAAACGTTTAAGTAAATAAAATAAAATTGCATTTTTTATTATGCCAATACAGCTCGAATCGTCGAGGAGGGGCATTTATAATACCAGTTGTTCTTCTTTTGTTTTCTTCATGTTGTTTTTGTGCTTTATCAAAGCCATTCTTTAAATTTTCGACAATCTTAATTAACACGCCAAAAATTCGGTTGAAAATCGTGGAGCTCAAATTGATGCCCAGCTTCACATTCAGATTCCGATTCCGTTTCAGATTCAGATTCAGTGTTTCAGCTTCAGTTACAGGTAAGCGCTGCTGACTTTGGCATCATTTGCGTCATGCAGTTGCTGTCGCATCCCCTTCAGCTGCCTCGCCGGCCACCATTTCATTTGCAATTTATTGAAACGAAGTTGACCTTGAATTTGGCTAAAGTCTTTTAACTTTATTTCGCTTTCGGCTCAGTCTTTTTTTTTTGCTGTATTTTTTTCTTATTTTTGTTAAATGCGTCGCCGCCGTCTGCTGATGATTCTTGCTCTTACTGTTGATTACTTTAACGATGATGTCCATAAAATGTATTTCAAGCTGGCAACTTTTTCGGCAAGCTTGTTGCCCCGTTCGTGGGCAGCAGGTTTCGAATAATTTAAGAAGAACAAAAAAAAGGAAAAAAATAAAATGCAAACATAACCAAAACAAGAAACGAGACAAATTAATTAGTACGTTAGTGCAACAAGTGTCAGATATGCACTTGACCTATTCATTGACCACTTTCCAACTGTACACTGCACCTATCAACATTAATTTTATATTTCATCCTACTCGCCCCAGTTTGCGCTCACTGTCAATCTTTAATTAATCAGCTGCTGCCCACACAAACTGATGACGTTTACAAATTGTGTGTTTTTTTTTAAATATTATTTTCAAAATTTTTTATTTTTTTTTTTTTTTTTTTTTGCTTTTCTATTCTCTACGCTACGTTTTCGTTTGTTTTGTTATTTCCGTGCAGTGAACTTGCAGCTATTTGATTATCATACGTATATTAGTATGTATGTGGATTCGAGAATACTTACTCTCATATAGGTGCATATATATAAATATACTCAGTCGTGTGTATTTATATTAGCAAAAGTAGTTGTATATAGGTTTGTCTATTTGTGGGGTTTGTTTAAAATGTTTGCTCATTTATTTGCGCATAGCTTTATTTATCTGTTTAGGAGGTCATTGTCATGGAATCTGTTTATTTTCGTTTCACCCGCCTCGTTTTCCACATTGCTGCTTAGAACACTTTTAATAATACATTTTAATACGCTTTGTAGGCAGATCAAAAGTGTGCCCATTCTAAAAATGTGTGTCACAAATTTAGATTTTAAAAAAAACATGCACTGATTAGATTTGTTTCATTTGCTTCATTAAAAACTAGCATCTTATCAGCAAGCCAGCGAGTGGAAAAGCTTTCCGTTGGTATATTTTCAAGATTGAAGACTGAATATTGCTTAAGTAAGATTTTAAAAAATATATTTTCGTATTTAGTTTTCTTTCTTGCAACACCGTGATGCATAGGGATATGCAAATAGCCTGGGTGGAAGACCAAATTAAGCAGTGTAGTGAAAACTACAATCAAGGCTAGCAAGAGAGCTCAAAGACGCCCATCCCATCAGCCGGCTGAAGAAAAGGTCTTTTGGCCAATTGGTCAACTAAGCTTATGCTTATACTTATAGTCTTCTAGTTATAATCAACTAAAAACACGGTGATATTTTTTTAAACTATTGATACATATTGTTCATAAGGCATCGATGCCTTGCAAAACAATAAATATATAAATACAAAAAAGTTTTCTTTCTTGTTGCAATCATATATAATAAACAAATAGAAAGCGCTTTCCATCTATATTGAAGGTGATATAGTTTTTCTCTGAACGTGACTTTTTATCATTGCACAATTGTTTTCAGTGTCAATACATTTTCCCACTTGTTTTTTTTTTTTATATTCACCTCTGGGGTTCACTCAACCTATGCAGTTTGTCACAAAGAAACCTACACGGAAATCAAATGATCGCGACAGAAAACCATTTTCTAAGTGACAAAAGGAAAAAATTGTGAAACGTGACAAGGCGTCTGAACTGCATTTTCCATCAATGTCAAACTTTGAACTGATTTTAAAGACGACACTTTGTTGTGCTTTTTTATTATCTGTCTGTCCAACGCTACGGTTGTATTTCAGCATTATCATTATTGCCCATAATTCTGCTGCTCATTGATATATCAAAGATACATTGTTGCGTCAGTTAATAAACAATAAGCACAAGTGTCTGACATACATGAGCTATATACATATATATAGGCATTATGCAGATTCCTGTCCCGGCAGCTCCCTGGGCTGCGTCCATGTCGTTGTCAACACCGCTCTCATCAGCATCAGAATTAAGTCGCCAATGATTAATTTTCGCATTGTTCTGTGAAAGTCGCATCTGTTGCGCCAATGACCGCACAGACGGCCAGAACGGAGAACATCTGGAGAACTGGCCAAGCAACCACCCACCCAAAATAATGCAATAAGCTTCAATTAAATGCAAATTTATGGTAGGCTATTCAGAACATATTATACATATATCTCTTGATATACAATTATAGCTGCATGCGTGGCAAGCTTATAGTATAAAATGCATATGCAAGTCTACAGGGTAGCGACAGTGCGTTTAAAATTATAAATTATAAATATAATTTTGTGAAAAATAAGGTACTAATTTTATGAAATAACAAGAAACTGTAATGAAAAAACATATATATATTAGTGAGTATATTTATTTTTCATATATTAAAATGCAATTAAAAAAAACTTTGTAGCTAGAAAAACTCGTATATTTGTTCTCTATAGTACATTCGAGCAGTTTATTGCTTTTAACAATTATTTTACTTAAGCTTTGCTCTGGGTTGACGATTTCAGATTCAACAGCTTTTATTTTCTTCTGAAAAAACCTATCTGATAAACAATTTATAGCATGCCAACCAGTTTTCACTACTTGACTTCGGTTATCAT
The DNA here is from genome assembly GCA_004143825.1 of Drosophila micromelanica. Classification (NCBI taxonomy): domain Eukaryota; kingdom Metazoa; phylum Arthropoda; class Insecta; order Diptera; family Drosophilidae; genus Drosophila; species Drosophila micromelanica. The sequence continues at coordinate 74,586 of SCDY01001886.1, read as the reverse complement.
TATCAGCAGCATATAAAAAGTCAAGTTCATCTATACGGATTTGGGTGCGCTTTTGGCCAGGCTTGTTTTGGCTGGTGACCCACATTGATTTACATAAGTATTTGGGGTACATTTCAAGGCACACAGAACTGAGGATAAGGCTTATGTTAAGAAAACGTCAACGGGAGCAAATTGTTTGCTTTGGCCAACTGCACATAACCAGCAAATATTTGGGCCATGAGTGAGCAGAAGATGTGGCAGCACGTGGGTTAGGCCAGGCCATATCATATCCTCACATTCAATTTTGCTGAGTTTGTGTGAAGTGAATTCGAGTGTTTAGTGTGCGCACTTGACTAGACCGCTCGTATTTGCAATAAGCCCAGTGCCCTGCCCTGCTCCAAAGACACTCAAACCGGTTCTGAGCTGGCCACACAGATACCTTTATTAGTGTAGATACGATTGCGATCGCATCTAATATCAAGTTCAAGGTCGCTGTAAACTTGTGTAGCTTGCATCGTTTGCTAACTTTTAAAAAAAGAAGAAAAAAATGAAATAAATTTCAAAGAGCACGCGTTCGCCGTCTCTCTCTTCCCCTCTCTCTCTCTCTCTCTCTCCTGTTGTGGCTGTGTAATTATTTTTTATAAAACGTATCTGTCAGTTTCGTTTGATGAGTTGGCCTGCCATCCATTAGGTTCTCACGAATGTACCCACACACACAGCTGCAGCGACTGGTGTTCATTAAGTATACGCCCTGTCTTAGAAGGAACTGTGAAAATCTATAAACAGGTGACTAATGCTGCAAATCATTTGCTGGTAATTGGAAGCTGCATATTCTATGTCGACGTGGTGCCAGTCGGTTCCAAATGACTCAGTTCTACTTCCAGCGAAGTTTCCAGTCAAAGCAAAACTAAAAGAAATAAACACCCACTTTGGTGCTGGGATTCTCGTATTACTCATACGTACCGTAAATGTTCTAGGAAACATTTCATCAGCTGCACAACTTTTGACCAAAGAACTCCACTTCAGCTCACACGTAATTTCACTTCTTTCAACAGTCAAAGGTTTTGCGGCAAGCCAAGCATGAATTAAAAAACAAATATATATACACTCAGCGAAAAACTCCAATCTTTATGCAAACATTTTTTCTTTTTTTCTTTAATCATGTTGTTTTAAAAAAATCGAAATAGGAAAATATGTTAAATAATAAATTATTTTTCTTATGTTAGTTTAAATTTCTGAATGGATTTTTATTTTAAAGCAAACATGTACAATAAATTCTGTATCAATTCCACAGGTGCATTCACACACGTCTGCATCTTCTGTCCCCCCGCCCGATATTTGTCGAAAACTTTTGGTCAACTATTTGCAATTGTACTTGATTTTGACCTGATTTGTATGCACATCACAAAAATGCAATAGCCGAGAGTAAAAAGGTTCCATTTAAATGTTGTCAATAAATTTAATTAAAAGTAAATTCACTTGCATGAAATGACAGCTAGAGGCAACTGAATTAAATTAAAGCCATGTCAATAATCAAATTTCAAATCAAGTCAGAGTTTTGGAATTAATTTTAAAAGGAAGTTAACTCAATTATTCATTATTTAGAAATGTTTTAAAATTATTTGTTTGTAAACTATATTTAGACAGAAAAGTGCAAGCAGCTGACACTTTCCAAACTTTATTTTTAAACTTAATTTGAATATTGTGAAGGTTAAAAGAAAAGAATTCAAAAGATAAGTTGATATAAAATACACTCTTTTGTGAGGAAATCTTTATTTGCTGAAAAAAATGTATTGCTCAGAAAATGGAATTTTTGTGTACATTGCCAGAGAAAAAAATTAACTTTAAGATTTTAGCGTTTAATTTTATTTTGGTCTAAGAGATGAAAACTTTATTTAAAAATCAGCTTAAAATTTGATTTTAGATCAAATACTTAAAGAGTTGCTAAATACACAATGCATAGTTAGCATATAATGTCTATTTTGGACTAAAACAATTTAGATTTCAACAGAAACTTTCCTACTCGATATAGTTTAATTTCGTTAAAAAATAGCGTTGCATTAAAAGCTACTCTAAAATGCTGCAGAAAGTTGCAGTTAATGCGGTACATAAAGAACAAACACACACACACATACACATATATACATATACAGATATACATACATATATATGCAGAAAAGGTGGGAAGCCACAAACGAGCTCTGACTAAAAGCCAATTGCATTATTGCAGCGCGCATTTCCCCTTGCATGGGTGTGTGTGTGTGTGTGTGTGTTGGTTTGTGAATTTTAAATGCCCTTTGTTAAACTTTGTTCGCAAACATTGCAACAACAAACAGAACTTTTCAGCTCTGTGGGTTGAACACGAGCTACTCTATATATAGAGAGAGAGCACCCTGCTAAATAAACATTAAACGCATGAAATTTCTGCAGGCATTTCTTATGACACATTCGATATTAAAATTTAATTATGGCAAAATTCGGAATTAAAATTCGATTTGTACTTTTAATTGCTTTAATTTGTTATTAATATATTGAATATAAATTTCTTGATTGTTTGTTATGGAACCCTGTAAATGATACCCCGTTTGGGCTGGCTGTCATGTAATAGTTATTGTTGAAAATTGTTGTTTGCTTTTGGCTTTGGTTGCTGTTTTCAGTTCGCTTACAATGCGAATATTTTCACCAAACACACACACACACACACACACACGGAGAATTGCTTGCTAGTGTGGGTGACCATGAAATATTCACACAACGAACGCTTCCACTCAGCCGATTCCGGTCTCTTTGTGGACCTGGCTGCGACGCAGATTGACGCTTCATTACAGAGCAGCGCGCGCGTTATGCAATCCGGGCCCAGAGCAGCGCACACTGACAAAGGCTAGCTGCTGCTACACTCTGTAAATGTGTGTGTGTGTGTGTGTGTGTGAATGAGAGAGAGAGATAATTTGACGATGAGGCGTACTAACATGTGCCCGCGGCCTGGCTCAGTGTCCGACTCTGTGTACAGCCGCTGATGGCTGCTTTTCATCATGCAGCGAGTGCATGTGAGATCATCAGCCAGCAAACAAAAATTCTACGTTCTGTATTCGCCCCATGGAACGGCCGACAATTGTGCTTGTTGCTGTTGTTTCTGTTCTTGTTGTTGTTGTTGCTGCTGCCCGTTGGCTGCGAAGCGTAAATTGCAATTATTTCACATGACATGACTTTGGCAGCAGCGACAGCGCCAGCGTCAGGTGCTGAAGTTTCTAGACCCTCCCTCCCAACCCCCCTCGAAGCTAACAAATGTGCAAAAAAGTTGGACCTTGAGGTTAGCGCAACTAATGCGCGACAATTGCTGAAGCTGTTAGCAGCAACCAAATCGAATCGCCCTCACAAAAGCCAAAAAAAAAAACGTCTGCATCTCTTGGCGCCGCAGATTTTGTTGCTGTGTGTGTGTTGAAGCGAGCATTAAAAATTTGCATAAATAAATATGTTTTATGGCCGCCGAGAACTGTTGCCGTTTGCACTTGTTCGCCAAAAACGAAACAACTTTTCAGCAACAAAGAAGAAATATAAAAAATGCCTGCGTGGTGTTAAGAAATATTTTCCAGCTTGTCGCCGAACCGGGCAAGCAAGATCCAAACCAAAATCGAAGAAGAAGAAGAACGCACAACAAGTGACGACAACTCTGGCAACTCAGTCTTGGTTGCCCTTGATCGTGTTTATTTCGGTAGTCGAACGATTCAAAATAAATAAATAAAAAATACATAGCGAAATCAGCAAAAGAATTTCTTGTTTTTGTTTTTGGTTTTTTGGTCTTACGGCATTGTCAGTTCCGTAGATGGGCGGGTTGCCAGCGCAGTCACATGGCGTGGCATCGATACGGATATGGTGGAGCCACCGATTCATGTCCAAGCGCAAATCAAAGACTGAGTAATTGGGTATCCAAAAAAAACAAAGTGTGGAAAACTTGCGCAAGTCTCGTCAAAAGCTAAATAACTTAAGAAAATAAGTTGCTTTCAGATTTATATTTAAGTTTATTTTATTTATTAAAGCTAAGACTTTAAATAATCAAGTTAAAACTTTGGAGCTACATATAGCACAAATCAAGTTTTTCAAAACTTACCTCTCAAATTCAAAATCTGACATTATATAAATTTATATTTATTCAAAGATATTCAAAGAATACTTTTGTATTAAAATTGTATTAAATATGAATATTAATAAAACGCACTTAATTAATTAATTAATAATAAGGTAGGGGATTATTTAAAAAACAAATTTAAATTGTCAAAAATTTTAATCATATATTTAAATTTTATAATTTAAAAATAACTTGTGAATTTAACATAAATTATGGGAGCCAAGGTATTTGTAAACACATTCATAAATTGGTGAAAAAATAAAAAAAGATATTATTTACTCTGTATAAAATTTCACGTCATATTTTGGAGCTCATTAAATCTAAAAGATTCGTCATATTCCCTTTTCGGCTTCTGTTTAAATAAGTTTTTAAAAAACATCTTAAAAGTTTAAAAGCTTTCTTCGACTGTTTTTTTCTTTTGTATTCCAAACCCTGCTTTTATATTTTTTCGCTAAATTATTCCTTACATTATATGTTAGTTGAAATGTCAACTTGAATCCGTCAATAAAGTTTTTTATTCTTTGCGATCCTACGCACAGATGTTTTGTAGTTGGCTATCGGACCATTAATTCATTTGTATGGTTTTATTTATTGCATTTAATTTAATATACCCAAACCAATTTTATGGCTACATATTTTAAGATTTTACGGCTGGAGCGGCAAAAGAGACGAACAACAAATAATATAAATAAAATAATAACAAAAGAAGCGAAATGGACAACAACACAAGCAAACAAAAAAAATTGGTTTCATTTTCATTTCATTTTGCCAGTTGGTTGACAGCTGGCCAGGCTGTTAAGTTCTCGTGTTTATCTGTGCTGGTAAGTGTGTGTGTGTGTATGTGTGTGTGTGTGTGTGTGACTCTGTATATCGCATTTCGTTTACCAGTTTTGGGTTTTTCAAGTACAAACCACAAGACGAATTTGGTCATTTAAAATTGCGGCGTTGTCTTGGTCTGCTCGCTGATGGATGGTTGCATGGACGGATGGACAGGCGGACGGACGGACGGACGGACGGGTACTTGGACTTGGTTGCTTGGATGGTTTGTTGGATAGATGTTTGTTGGTCTGCCTGCCTGTTTACAATTGTCGTCATTGTCAACGTGTTTTACTTCTCTTGACGGGGCGTTACCAGCCAGCAGAAAATCAGCAGAAAAAGAAAAAACAATAACAATAACAACGACAACCACAGCTTTGTCTTCGACAGCCGCTGCAAATGACCCATTTAACGGGCCAGTGCACAAGAAGCCGCCTTGGCTCTTGGTTAGCTGTGTTAGCTACTTGGCTTAAGCCGATTGGGGACGTGGGAGATTTACTAGACCAACTGCTCAACGAGAGGCACGTCGGGCGTGTGGAGCTTGGACTTGAAAAGCTGTTCGATTGATTAGAACTTGGCTAATCTCTCATTTCGGTCTCAATTGCCAGGCTTTATAATTACATGAATCTGTGCCAGGCATTTATATGCAAATTTTTGCAAATGAAGTGTGAACTGCATCTGTATATACACCATATATATATATATATCTACGGCAATTAAGTATATCCATTAAGCACGTTTCAAAGTGAGCCGACACAAGCTTAACAACAATTGCAATTAAGTTATAAGTAACGGCCCAATGGCAAGGAGAGTTTGGGCCAAAGTTGACGAGATCACTTCTTGTTGCCAATTTTCCACTTGGCTAACTGAAAATTTATGTGCCTGACCGCTGCAACGATTTAATGAATGCTTATTATATATTTTATGCAAAACCAAATGATCAATTTGCATTTGTTGTTGTTGTGGTTGTTTAGCTACTGGCGGCCATTTTGTGTAATTTATGTCAATCATTTGTTGTTGCTGCGCTATTCACATTGAATCCAGTCATTTGAATATAAGCTGACCATTTGTTTGTTTATAAGCACAATTACATGGCCAACACAGCTCGTTTGGGTGCTCGGACTTTGCCTGGGCAGTCGGGGGCTAACTTCTACAAGGATTCAACAATAAATATGCAGATGTATCAGTAAATAAATTCATACATAGGATGTATTGCCTCAAAAGTCAGATTAGAAAAATCGAATTAACAAGGCGTTAACAATAATTTAAGAATTTGCAACTGAGACCAAAAATTCTTGATACAATTGCAGTTTTAACTTCAAGCAAGACTCATTAAAAACTAAATAAAACTTATTATTATTTATGTATTTATTTTACTTTTTTTATTTTATTTGATTTATCCATAATATATATATTACAAACAAGTTTTTAACAGCTGCTGAGACAAAAAATGCTTGATACAATTGATATACAATTGTTTTTTTTTTTTTTTTTTTTTTTTTTTTTACGCATAATAAATATAACATGTATAACATAATTTATATATAATAAAGTTTTTAACTGCTGCTGAGGCCAACAATTTTTGCGGCACTTGCATTTTCGACTTGAAGTAAGACTTATTAGGTATAAAATTAATTTTCTATAAGAGCTATAATATATCTTTTACATCTTTATACCTTATTAAGTATTAAATTAAATTTCTATAAGTGTTATAACATATGGTTCCTTATTATCATTTTTGTTTATAATTTGTTATCCATAATATATATATTTTAAGTGGTAACTAGATTATATTAATAACATAAAAAAATGCTTTTTAAAGAGTAGCTTGAAAGCTTCACTTGATGATAATATTTCTTGTGTGGATTGACAGCAATTCTTAAGATGTGTCCATGCCCACAATTCTAACAGCTCGTAAACCATGTGTTCAAAACATAGCAGACCAATGAACTGACGCAAGCAATGGACCCAGCTCTCTCAAGTATCATTAGCATCCAAAATGATCAATATGAACGTTAACATCGACAACAGCCATCAATTATGCAAACGGCTAAGTGTGAAAATGTTTTCAACCTCTCGGCACATCACGGTTAAACACTTTGTATATTGTATCTGTATCTGTATCTGTACCAGTATCTATTAACTGGTATTTGGCTGACTGACTGACTGACTGATATCTTTTAGTATTTGTAGCAGCTGTCTAAAGCAAATAAAATTTGCACGATTTTCTGTAATTCAAGCGCGCGCGCGGTCTGCCTGAGCTATCTATCAACAGTGTATCTATATCTGTATCTGTATCTGTAAATGTACCTTTTCGCTGTATCTGTATCCGCTGGCATTGAAAGTGCGCCTGGCCATGTCATGGAGCATTGGTGACTCAATATGCCTACTATTTGTGCATTGTGCTGTTTGCTGTGTTTGCATTGGTAATTTGTGTATGCACTTGAAATCTAACTTGCACTGCAATTATTCGATGGCTCACTGATGTAAATGCCAACAAATGGAAACTGCTTTGGCTAAGCTGAACTTGAAATGCCAGTCGCACAGCGGTTAGGACTACAACACAAAACAAATTCAAAGCTACAACCTGCTAATTTGTATGTCAACTGTGCGTTTGACGCCCCCCTTCATGTAACCGACAGTTTGTCGAGTTTTGGTTTTACGAATTTTTCGCTTACATACAAAAAAGGTGACATGCAATTGCCAGCAACTGTCATGCGGTTGCCAATTGAAGCCCCAGCTATCCAACTTTGTGGTAATCGTTCTGATTGTTGTTGTTGTTGTTGATGCTGCTGTTGCTCTTGAAAGACCAAATAAATTTCCCATGCGCCAGTTTCAAGTTTCAAACATTGCGCATACGCCGCATTGACCGTTGGCGATTTTTATGATTATTATTAGAAATGTTTGAGTAGCATTTTTAAGTTCGCCTGCAGGCAGCACTTTGATCTCCTTGGTGGCCCAGCATAAATTCGAAGTTTTATTGCCTTAAGTCTTGAGGCCCGGCTGGAAACGAAAGGCAAGCTGAAAAGCTGTCCAAACCGCAACGACTGTTTCCTGGTTGACCTTGTGCGGTTATTAAAATTTCCATCCGAAGATTGTGCCGGCGAACCAAGTTGAAGTCCAGTTTGAAGCCAATTCCAATTCCTTGGCACTTGTTGACCTTCGACGGCCGCTTCTTAATCATGCATATGAACCGAAAGACAGACGGCGAGAAGCAGGCGGCATAAAATTAAACACTCGAATCATGCCAACCATGGCGACAATAATGAACAATGATGAACTCGATTAAAGAAGCCGGGGACCTATGCCAAACCAGTTGACGCCAAGGCTCAGACCAAACCAGAGCAATTCAGATACATTATGTGGATGTTACTTTTGCTTTTGCCTTTGCTTTTGCTGTAAACGTTAACGTAAACCCTGCCCCAAGATTGTTTCGTGTCGGTGGTGTTGCCAAAAGTCGCTCAACATCTTTGCTGCTGCTGCTGCTGCTGCAACATTGGCCGGGGACATTCTCGTTTTGCCACTTTGGGATTAAGCTTGAAATATGTATTCATAATAAAGAAAGTTGTTTTTTGCAACAACGCAGTTTGCATACACTTAATAATTTGAAAGGATTAAAATTGAAATTTATATATATTATATCAATTTTATAGAAATTGCGCTTATATCATTTTATTTGGTTTCATCTATATATGAATACAGTTAATTTAATTGTTATATTTTAAAAAGAGTTGATAAAAAAATCAAAAATTCATTGATTTATACTAAAGATTGATGCGAATAAAAATAATAATATAATAAATAAATATAAATAATGATGTACATACAAATAATTAAATACCATATGATTATTTATGGGAAATAAATATTTAAAACATTGCACATTTTTTTGCTTCTCTATATTTTAATACAGTTAGTTTTGTTACATTTTAAAAAGAGGTGTTCATGAAGATTAATGTGAAATAAAAAATATAATATAACAAATAAATACAATTAATGATGTATAAACATATATTAAGAATTATGTATTTAAAAAAAATAAATATTAAAATTATTATTAAGTATTTTCTATATAAATACAAGTATATTAAACATAGTGTCCATACAAGTGGTGTACACTTTTGGTAAGAGTATATTAATTAACCAACACATCGCTGACATGCACTCAGGCCAAAGAGTTCCTCACGGAATTTTTGTCAGCAGGCTTTTGCATATTCTTCGCTCAGCATAAACCGCTGCTCCAAGGTCAGAGGTTCAGGCCAGGCTAGGCCTGCAGCCAATTGCCTTTTGGTTCCATCTGTTGGCATTATATTTCATTGAGAGTCTGCCTCGATTGTTGTTTATCCACTCATCCACTCAATGGTCAATACAATAACTTGCTTAGTCGCCATATGACACAAATGTTCATTGAGGGTTTATCTTCTTCTTCAGCTTAAGTCTAATGACAATTTCGAGAAAGTCGAGTTACGAATGGGGGGCGGGGAATTCTTATCCATTTGTTTTGTTGCTAATGGCAACTACTTGTGTTTCATATTTAATTTATTAACATATTTCTCCTTCGCATCTTCCTTGTTCCTTGCTGTGGCTTCTGCTTTCATGAAGATGTATTTCAATAAGTTCCTTCGACCATTCAACTGTGAGACAACAGCTGCCTTCCTTGCCCAATAAAATCGTTGGCTAAAGATGACGTGGTCTTTTTTTGGTGGAATGAATTGGTAATTATAATATTAGAGTATAATAGAATTGATTTACTCTTCATTTCAATAAAACAAATTGGATAAATAACTCGTGAATATAGGAAAGAAATAACCAAAAGTGTTTTGAAAGTGATTAAAATAAAAAAACAAAAAAAAAGTAAAATAAAATTAAATAAAATTCATGTAAATTTATACAATTTTAAAATATTACGCAAGGTAAAATTTGAATTTACTATAAAGGTTTCTTTTTTTATTTGAATTAAAATATTTTAAAACACTTTCAGATATACAAAACATATGATTCCTGAACCCGAAATTGTTCCAATTTACAAATTGTATTGTTCAATAAGCTATACTATATTACCAATGATGCAACAGGTAAGAAATGCCAAGTTCCAAGCATTATCCATTTGCTCATTTTGTTTCACTTAAACCAGGCTTAGGCCCCGCGAGATCTCCTCTTTAATTTGAGTTTCAGCTTAAACAATGGCTGCAAAAATTCCCCCCATCATTTGGCGTGAACAATTTCCAAACTGCGACTCAGCTCATCAGCAGCAGCATCAACGAACTGCATTGTTGCTAACTTTGCTAAATAACCGAAATTCGCATAACTCAAAACTGAAATCCACTTAGAAGTCCATAAGGGCAAGCAGAGGAGCTGGGGAGGAGCAGAAAAAAAACTGAGGCTTAGACCGTAGAGCAGCGTCAGCATCGATTGAGTCTGAAAGGCGTGGGCGGGGCGGGGGCGAGGGCGGTCGGGGAGTGGCGCAGACCACTAAAAAAGTCACATGATTTAGCTGCGGTCAAATGGGCAAAAGTGCGACGACGGGGGCAAAAAAAGTTTCCGCACAGCAAGAACAACAGCAGCAACAACAACAGCAACAACAGCAGCAACAGCAACAGGCAATAGCAACAAAAAGTTATTGCAAAACAGAAACGAAACAGAAACTGAAATAAATGCTCGTACATTAGAAGCTGTTGTACATTTATAGACGACGAGCGGGCGACTATGGAAAATAAATCTTTACTGCGCCATAAGACGACGTCGACGCGACGACGACGACGACGACGGCGACGTGACGACGACGGCGACGCGACGGAGACGCGACGCGTCGCTGTAATGGAGATGCTGCCGTCGCAGTTGCTGCGTTAGCCTCGGCTTATCTCGGCTGCTCTCCCCTCTCACTCACACTCACACACAGAAACACTTTGCATTTGTGTGTGTTCGTGCGCTGTGTTCAGTTGAGTTTCTAATGAAGATGATGATAATGAAATGTGTTTGTTGCTGCTTTCTGCTGCTGCTGCTGCAGCCCGTGCCCCAAGTCCAGTTCCCAAATACACAAGCCACTAGCCGCTGCTAATGAACGGAGTCGGCAAGCCACATGCCGCACAGTATTTTTTTTTTGTTACGTTGCACTAAAGATACCCTAGCTATTTTGCTGATGCTCTGATTATCATGATATAATAATGATTATGATTAACGCTAAAATCTTTAAATAATTTGTATGTATAATTTGATTATAATTTTATGATTATTAATGTTAATGAATTAGTATTATTATTTTTATAATTATTATTTGTATTGTTGTTATTATTATTATTATTATTATTATTATTATTATTATTATTATTATTATTATTATTATTATTATTATTATTATTATTATTATTACTATCAATGGTATTGTTAATCTTTTTCTTATTTATTTTTATTTTCTTATTTATTTCGAACGTCATTATTTATTACCATGTATGTACAGGTACATGTATGTATGTATATATGTACAATAAATGTGTTCAATATTGGACATTGAATGCTATATGTTTGTCTGGTACATATACAGTAAATAGTAAGTAAGTAAGTAGTAATACAACAATTTTTTTTCCAAATAATGCCTTCTAAAGGGAATTATAAAAGATTAACTAAAAAAGTTCTTTAAAAAACCTTTTTAAATTATTTTACTTGGAAATTATGTACAAAATTTTTAAAAACCTTGGCTTAAGAATTATTTATTGGAAGCCAATGCTCTCTAATAATAAAAATAAATTTTTCTTCTGAATACAATAATCTTAATTTATAATGCAAAAAAAGCAGATAATATTTTTAATGAGAAAGAGCAACTATTTCTAATCAGGCGAATTAGACAGAAAGAGAGAGAGAGAGAGAGAGACAGAGAGATAGATAGAGAGAGACAGAGTAAGAGAGAGTATATTAAAAATTTATTATTATAATGAATTAAGTATATGCAACTTGTTTGCTTGTGATCTAAATTAAATTTAATACATTGATTGAAACCAAATTATTATAAATTCGCTGTGCTTATATAAATTTCCTTCTTGACGCTGTTCGGTGCTTATATTGAAATATTGCACATATTTTTGTTTATTTCTTAATTTTTTACAGCAGGCATGTTGTTGTTGTTGTTGTTGTTTTAATTATTGTTGTTAGACGAGCGCTCGTCGCTGGCGATTTGTTTCGTTTAGCTCGTTTCGATTCTAAGTTTGCGTGTTGTTGTTCCAGGGTGATTTTGCATTTGCGATTCTCGTTGTTGTTGTTATTGTTTTTCCAACCCAACAGCGTTTCAAGGTCTTTGTATTATTTGCTTTTGCCAAGTTTTGCACTCGCCTTGCTGCTGCTACTGCTGTTGTTGTTGTACTCATTCGTTTTCTGCATCATCTCTCACAGCAATGAGAAGTTTTTTGTGAAAATTTCTTCGCCCATCGCCCGTTTGCTGCAGTTTTTGCTCTTTTCCACTTGACTGACAATTTGATTGGCAGTTTGTATTTGTATCTGTATTTGTTGCTGTTGCTATTGCTATTCCTATTGCTGTTGCTGTTGCTGCTTTTACAGGCCCGCAATTATATTTAATTTTATTATTGAAGATTGCAGCGAGATTTTCGCCTCAAGGTCAGGCGTGTAAATCTTTACCAGACAGCACTGAGAACACAGTCCGGGCCTCGATCACGTAAGCAAAACTTTTTTTTCATACCCGTCGGCATAGTTGTTGTTGCTGTTGTTGTTATTTTTTCCAGCTAGCAGTTTCTCAGTGAAAATTGCCGACGATCATTTGCCATCGCCTTCGTAATGTTCTCCACGTTTTCGATTCTTCATTGTCGAGGCTTTTAATGGGCCTAACAGTTGTTGTTGTTGTTGTCAAAATAGTTGCTGCTATTGTTGCTACCGCTTCCAGTTGAGACAATTTCAAGTGCATTTCAAAATTTTTGCTAATATTGGCATTTTGCTGTTGCAGCTGTGCTAAGATTTTCATAGCATTTCCTATTTGAAATGTTTGTGTCATTAACTTTGTATTGTTATTGTTGTAGTTGTTAGTGTATTAATTGCCATGGCAAAGGACATATGCTATTTCCACCCGGAAAAAATGAGCGAACATAAATGTTGCTCAATCTCCAGGGGAATAAAAAATAACACATACGCCATGTGGTTTCTATGAGAAAAAAAAACTATTGCTTAGAACATGCATCTAACGCAGGGGCAACACAAATCAAAACGTTTTTAAATTTACTTTAAAAACTTTTTTAATTTAAAATTACTCCCTACTTTCATTACATATATATTAATTAATTAATTCCATAAATTGTTATCCCGTTTAAAATTTGAAATATTTGAATTAATCAAATTGTTCTTCTTTTGCCAAGCTTATGCAATGCTTGCGACCTTGCCACAGGCAAACAACTATATGTATTATAAATATGTGCTGATTATATTGCTGCGGCAATCTTTAGAGCCAGCACAGAACACGCCATGCTCTTAACTATCTGTAATTGTTATATTTTTCGAGTAAATTACGCTGAGATGCGTGTCGCGCCGGGTTACAGCACTCTGCACTGTTGCTCTCCGGCTGGCTGGCAATATCACACAAACACAGACACGCACACACAAACACACGCACACATGTGTTGAATTGTGTACAGATACATTTGCCAAGGTTGCGCATACGCCACGTATGCAATGCGAGCGCAATGTCTAAACAAATAGTCAACGGGCAAGGCAACGCAATGCAAACAGAGACGGACATGGACACTTGTGCCCCTAGTTGCAATACACATAAATACTATATATATACACACAAATGGCATACAAATGAGAGTTAGAGAGTGAGCGAGGGAGAGCGCCAACAAAATGCCACACAAGTGTCAAAAGTCTTATAAGCTCCGGCTACGTTGATGATCGACAGCTCGTATATTAAATTGTCACTCTGCCCACAACTCTGCTGCTCTCTGCATTAGCTCTGTCGCTAATGGCGCACTAATTGGCACAGACAAGCGCAAAATAATGTTCCACTAGAACAATCCAGGCCAGGCCAGACCAGGCACCAGACCCAGCACTATCGCAACGTTGCCGCATCCTTAAGCCCAACACCCACTGCTCGACGTCTGCGTTATTTTCCCCCCATTGATGGTTACGAGGTCTACCGCAAATGTTCCTTTTATGCCCTTAACTAAAATGGGCTGCAGCAACATTGTCTTGTGAACTAAAAATGCTTTTCGATTGCTTCGGCTGCGGCAAAGGTTCAACATTGCAATGCGAAAGGAATATAGGTTTATGGTTTGATTTTTAGAATAAGCCTGGATTTAAATCAGAAAAACAAGTAATACATGTTACCAGATTTAAATATTTTAATTTCCTCGAAAAAATTGTAGTTTTTGTTTTTTTTTACAACATTTTGCGGCTTGATCTTTTAACAAAGCTATCAGAAAACAGAAAACATATTTGGTGAGTCTAGTTACAAAATTTTAGGAGATATGTATGAAAACATAATAATAATTATATCGATTTTCTACTCTTCTAATTTATAGAGGATATAATCAACAATTTGTCTCAAAAATTTGTATATATCTAGCATAAAAACTGAGGCAGATATAAAAATTTGATCGATTTCATAAAAATAAAAATTTTGTTTTTTAATTTTCACACATTTTTTTGCACTTCCTGAATGTGTACAATATATTTGAAGTTAAAATTTAAAAATGTTAAATATTCCAATATTACCATAAAATCCATAAAAATGGTTGTACCTGTGATAAAGGTCTCATCAGGATTAATTCTGAATTTAAATCTAATAATCAGGTGTATCAAAATATTGTTTTTTGCTTAAATATACCAAGCATGACAAACAATTTTTAAGCGGACAATAATTTTGTTCAAGGTTTTTGACTACATTAATTCTGCATTTAAATTAAAAATTAATATTTTTGGTGATCTAATACCAGAACTCGAAGCTAGTTTCAGGCGAAATGATTTTTATAAAAATAGTTTATACAAATTGATTTTTCATCTAAGAAAAACAATTGTTTAAAAAGCCAGACCGCTGAGATCGCAAAGCTTTGGATGTAGAGTATTTTTTCGTTTTGACCAAGTTTTTTAATTCTCACACTTTGATGTGATGATTTGTGGGTTGGCAAATTTTTTTTTTGTTTTTGTTACTTGAAGCGAGTTTGTGCGTTTGCGCAAAAAGTCTGCAACCTACTTGCAAAATATATTAAAAACTTATGGCAGAGGTTTTGGCCCTGCTCTTCAGATTGAGTGGAACCGAGAGCTGGCAGCTGTTTGTGAATAAGTATGAAAGTATGTGTCTGGCAAGGTGATAAATTTTTATTATCCTTTTACAGTGGCGGCAACCTTTTTGTTAATTGCAGCTACTGCTGTTCTTGTGCATCGACAAAGGGGGAATTTTAATTAACACGCTGACCAAAGCGAGAATTTGTTAACAATCAAAGCGCAGCGCGTGTGTGCAATCAATCACAGCTGAGAACTAGACAGGGGAGGGTTCGGGTGTCGGGTGCCTGGTGCTGGTCTGGCTAATGGTGGACCAGCTGGCACAATTGCCAGAGTCCCAGTCCCATTCGGTTCGTTACTGCCCAAGAATTTTAAATTGTTATGCAAATTTCACCTGCGTCGTTGGCTCGTCTGCAGCGCCAGTGGCCAACGCCTGCGGCTTGGCCAGGTGCAAAGAGGTAAGGCGGGGGGATGGGAGGCGATGGCAATCAGTCGGCTGCACACGTTGGCGAGAACAAAAGCGCCAGCAAACGCCATAATTCAAGTGGCCGCTGCGATTTCATGCCTGATTTCAATTATCAATACGCGCCATCGACATCGGATGAAGAGACGTCCAACAGTCGAACAATGGGCACAAATCATTTTATATGCCGAGCGTGTGGTCTCTGATCCGATGCCCGCCCACCCCCACCCTACTCCCCCCTCTGGCTGATTGGACGTTGGCAGCAGAAGTCGAAAATTCGGTTTAAACATTCAGAAATGCAATATTTTATTTTAGAGCAGACTTCGCTTCTTTTTTTTGGCGGCGTTGTTATTGATTCGTTTTATTTATTTTCTTCATTTTTGCTGCAATCCGTTTGTTTTGTCAACTGTCAGCGCTGATGAATTTAATAATTTAAGGCATCAAAAAGCGCAAAGCGGAGCTGAAACGGCCGCAGACAAGCAAACATCATCATCGCCATCATCATCATCATCGTCATCGTCATCAGCTCTTCGATGTTGAACATGACACAAAAGCTGCAGTTTGCCGATGGGCTTTGAATAAAAAATTCGAGTACTTATGTATCGCTAACGATTTGCAAACGATTTGATTGATCCAGAAGTGCGGCACGGGGGCATTAGGGCGTGGCCACTGCAGATGCATTGAATTTAAAGCGATTTCAATCAAATTGTTTGCCCAATTTTTTTTTGTGGTGCCACCAGCAACTGATTTGACAAGCGACAATTGTTTTCAATATGTCATCCAAACATTTTTATTAACTTATAAACAAGAAAATATTGATATATGAGTGGAATTTTGGCTGTATCAATCATCGGTTCAAATGATCTGTTTTATGGCTTATTTGTGAAGAGATTTTTTGTCATATTTAAAACGAGATTTTTGGTTGATTAAATGTTAATAGTTATTTTTTAAAGAAACTTTTTCAGCTCATTTTGCTTATTTGTTCTGAAAATATAAAATTTATAATAAAATAAATTTTTCATCAACAACATTTTCTTGCAACTCATCTAAATTGCAATTTGAACAGCTGGATTATATTTAATAGCATATTTATATAGTACACACTATTCGCCAATATTTATTTTTGTAATTCCCCAGCGGCGGCTTTGTTACCTACATAAAATAAAATACATTTTAAATTCTCAGCGATTAGTAAACCGATAGCTGCCCTCATAAGGCTAACAGAGAGTCTCTAAAGAAACAAAAAAAAGAAGAAAAAAACCCGAAAACAATAATCAGTAATGCAAAGCACATAGACGGGAACTACACACATTTGATTTCATTGCTATTTCCTAGAATTTGGTACGTTCGGTGGGTAACTCATCCACCGGTTCTTGGTCACCTAAGCCACCATGGCAAGAAACAGTTCTTGAAACTGGAGACTATTGCACTGGAACCTGTCGTCAATAAATAAATAAATAAATACTAGGAAAAAGAGAGAACAGAAATAGCCAAACCAGAGACGGGGCAAATATGTAAATTATCGAACGTATTAATTCAAAGTTCAAATCACACGTTTTATATGTTAAACAGCAAGAAACGTAAGCAAACTATGCGTAAACAATAATACGCAACAACAACAATGTAAACAAATTGTCAAAAACGTTCAGGGGGAAAGAACACGGAGAACGAACCGTCAACTTTTGATTTCATTTCAGCGACAGCTTTGCCGATTTCGATTTCGAGCATAAAAACAAAAAGAAAACGAAAAAACAATTCTTTCTATACGATTAGACCCTTGAAACGCTTCTGGCTGCCCGCGAGCCTAACAATTGTTGCTATTTTAATAGCTTCAGGGCATTGCTAATTGCGTAGGCGCTGCCCGGAATGACCAAGTAGGCAGGGGATAGAGACTGAGATACGGGGCATTAGACCATGCTCCATCTCCCCCCACCGCCCGTTGGGACTGGCCAGATCTTGTCGGCTGTAGGTGAAGGCCGCAGCGAGTTAATTTTTTTTTTGTTTTCTTGTTTTTGCTGTTTGCTTCTGAAATGATATTTGGTTCTCTTGGGCAACTAAAAGTATTTGATGGATTCCCTAAATACATAAAACTTTTTGCTTTTTCTGAATGAGAAGTCTTAGATTTGCGAAACATAAACTAAAATATTTTATTGAATTGGTATTTGAAACACTAGAAACTTTGAGCTTTATTCAAAAACTAGCATTTAAAAGTGGGGGGTTGACTTGAATTAAAAATTCTGGTAATTTTTTTCTGTTTAATTGTGTTCTTTTTATTTAACAATAAATATGGACCTTCAGAAATAAGTGGATCTTAAATATACTATATGCATTTATTACAATTATTGCTTGTTTCATTTTTTCAACATTTTTATGGAGTTAAAAAAAATTAAGTACTTTAAAAATTATGTCTGAAAATAGTTTATATACTTTGCCTTAATCTTAAAACGCTTTGAAACCAAATTATACAAATTTGTAAATACTGTACAATTTATAAAATATATTCAAATTGTTCCATATTAATATTTAGTTAAAGAAATATTAAATGTATAAATATATGTTTACATTTGTTGCTCATTTGAATCCAACTCATGCAATAAAATATTATTTTTATTAACCTGCTAGACAAAATTCGCTAAATTTAAAGCCACTGCCGACAAACCATCTATATTTAAGTCTGATTACTTTGTCTGCTCCGAAGTACTTATAAACACACACACAAACACACACACCTACAAATATGTATGCGTGTCTTTTGTCATGAAGATTCAGTAGCTAATTCAGCAGCTTCGCAGGCAAACGATGGAAAATTAAAAAATAGCGAAAGAAAACACAAACTGCAAATTGTATAGTATTAAAACGTTGTTGCCATACCTAAGTGCTTTTAATGTTTATTAATTATGCAATTAAATGTTGCTGGTCATTTAATTGTTTAATATAAAAAAGCTTTGAGCTGATGCCGCATTTTGTTACTGCTGCTGCTGCTGCTGCTGCTGATGTTGATGTCGATGCTGCTGATGTTGTTGGTCTGTTTGTGGCTGCTGTCTTTCAAATGACGCTCTAATGCGCATTTAATTTGACACTTTTGGCCTGACTTTTGACTCTGTAGGGTCTGAAGAGTGCCTCGTGTCTAATGGCCGACCGTGTTTCAAGTCGCCTGCCGCTCTTAGCCAGCAAATTATGTCGGCTAATTATTTAGTTAACATCATCAACGACCACAAAACGCACAAAATACCAAACGCCAAACAATTGTGCGCAATTTTTCTATTCATTGAGTGGAAATTGTTTTTTTTTTTTTGAACGCTTTTTCAGCTGTCTCTATGGGTGTGTATGTGTGTGTGTGTGTATATTTTTTTCTTTTCTAGGTGCTAGCCACATATATAATTTTCAAGACCCTGAGGCGTGCGCGGTTCCAAGGTCAAAGTATTTAGCATTAGTTAGATGGCTCTCCGGCTGCTCTGTGTGCATTTGAAAAGCACGAAGCGGCACGGAAGACGTCACCAGCAATAGAAACAGTATCAGCAGCAGCAGCAACAGCAAGACCAACAGCAACAGCAGCAGCAACACGAAGAAGCTTTGGTTCTGGCTTTGTATTTATTTCTGTGTGGCTTTGTTCGGTGTGTTCTGGTTCTGGAGCTTACTTCTTTTTTATACATATATGTATATATATTTATATTTTTTTTTGGGCTGAGCCCAGGCAAAACGAATTCCAAAGTTGCTGCTAAGCTGTCGTACCTCAAGGCCATATAAATTATGATAATCATAAGAATTACTTGCCGTTGTCGCATACAATTTTTCCTACACCCGCTATACACCCCCCTTGCACACACACACACACACACACACACACACACACACACACACACACACACACACACACACACACAACACACACACACACACACACACACACACACACACACACACACACACACACACACACACACACACACACACACACACACACACACACACACACACGCTGACTGGCCAACTAACAAATATGGTAAGCTCAATAAAATAGTATGTGAGAATTTTCAAAAAAACACATTACCATCGTTTGGTCATGAGCTTCAAATATTTTACGTTGCCTTTACGTGCCCCACTCGAAATTTACGTTTACGACGTCTGCCTTCGATTTAATTTCGCCTTTGCCTCGTTTCCTTCTTTTTCCCCATGTTATGTTATTTATTCTGCGACGGGGCTTTCTTTCATTGGCTTTAAAATTGATGAATGTGCTTCATTTAAGGGGTTTTTGGGGGGGTGGCAATGAAACATGTTCGGCAAACATTTTGAAGCAAAGCTTCCGAAATGCATTTTGCTTTCAAATTGCGTTTACGATAAGCACTTGATAAAACAGACCATATTTATGGACTGCAAAGCTTGGCAGTCACAATGTGAGATTCGCCAATATATATATAGACTATATATATGTATATATACGCTTAGAATGTTATTCCTTTGGTTGCTGTTAGTAAAAAGCAAAAAAGTTCAAACTATATTTGTACATTTTCTTGAGCTGAATGAAAATCGATATTTTAAATCATGATAAAATAATTACATTATATCGAAACAAAAGTTAGAAAAACCAAGCTGTCTATTTATTTATAAGAATTGTCAAAATATTGTGAAAAAGATTATCGATTTAAAATTGAAAAATACATTTTTTTATTTTATTTTTATCATTTCTTTTTTCTGCTATTTTTGCTTTGCTATAAGAATCCGACTGAAATCTGTCAACTTATTTTATTTGGACGCTCTGTAAACCGATGTCAAAATGTCCAAAAAGTTTCTCAGCCAATATTGTTGATTGGCAAAGTAGAAGTTCTATATTTGGTCTACAGCAGCTGAAACCGATTTGTTGCCATCACTTTGCACAAAATTAATTATAAGTCATGTTTGGACTATGCAGTGCCCCTTATCATAAACGACACACCCACTCAACAGAAACTGGTCCAGGCAAGATCTTGGAAATTCATGAATCACTTCCCGTTCACATACACGAATGAATAAATTCATACACACATACAAATACAAATGCTCTTCAATTTTGCAATGCTATCTAAATGTTTCATTTATATACATTTAGCACTAGAAGTGAAATTCTTTGTTTTCTATAAAAAGCCTTGCTCGTTGTATTTTTATTTTTATTTTTTTAATGCTTGCTGCATTCAGTATGCATTATTTATGCGCTTTTTAATATAGATACAAACACAACAGATACAGATACAGCTACACATACGTACTTTTGTCTTCTTCGTTAACAATGTTCTTGGCCGCTGTCTGGTCTGTGGCTTTGTTTGCACATTGACACAGGTGAAACTAATTAGGCCACAAAACCCAGCTCATTTCTGTTTTATTTGTTAACCAACAAAGCAAAAAAAAGCAACAACAACAACAACAACATAACAATTAAAAGAAGAACAGGCTGGTGAACTCATTTTTGCAAACAAGAGAGACCTAGGCGCAAAATTAAAAAGGTTGCCAAAAAACCAGTAAAAAGTTACAATTGCAAATCAGCTGCCCTTCTGCTTCTTCTTATTTAAACAATGTTTCATTTTTTACCCCCCTTAACTTAAGTCGTTGAACTTACAAAACAATACAAAATGGATGGTACTTCGAAAATTCCTCCAAAGAAAAACAGAAGAGAAAAAAAACATGAATTGACCCAAATTTCTTAGGGCGGGCTAACTGAGCGTATGTGTAATAGCATTTTAGTTTCGCTAGTTTTCGCTTTCAAGCGCGCAAATCAGCCTAACAAAAAAAGAAACAACAACAACAACAACAAAAGCAACAGCAGCTGATGGAAATCCGTGAATCAACTCAAAGTTGCGACGTCCGGAAAACGTGCCTATGCAAAATGAGTTTCATTTGCAAAAGCGCGCGTGAAAAATTCATTAAAAAAACGGCCGACCCCTTATTTTTTATTTTTAATTTAATTTCAACTTTTTAAGAGGGAAAAACTCATCATTGCAACCAGTTTTTCACTCGCTTTCTGTAAAAGAAAAAAATGTACTGAATGTGGCTTATTAAAATTGAGCGAAATTTAATAAGCACCGTTTTATGCACACAAACGAGCAGCTAGCTATATATTTTTTATTTTTTATTTTGTTTTCGCTCAGTGTGCGGCATGTGCGGCTACTTGGCCATTTTAAGTTTAGCAACAAAATGGCCGACACTTTTGTTGCGAATTATGAAACTCAAATGGGGTCTTATACAAGAGGCCTTTTGCCTCGCCTCACGCATCCCAAACTGCAGACACTTGCAAGCGTCGCAAAAAATGCAGCAAAAGTCACGTTTTGTGTTGCTGCACCGTCTTGCGTGTGTATGTGTGTGTGGGTGTGTGTGGGTGTGTGTGGGTGGGTGTGTGTGCCAAATGTTAGCCATAAAATGACATTTGTAAATATGAAAACTGTTTTGTTTTGCATGCAGCGCACAAAATGGCAAATTAAAGAGCATAATTAAGCTGTAAATTAGTCAAGATAATGTGCAGTTGTGTGTGTGAGTTGTTAATAAGATTAACTATTTGAACAAGGAGCTTAAAGTCAACTGCAAGGTTTACTAAAACAAACTTAACGGTTAACTGTTAGAGAGCTAACACGAAAGTGTCAAGAATTCCAATATCTTAACTATTATTTAAAAAAAAAAAAAATCTCTATTTAAAGTTACCAGTAAGAAATATCTAGTCATTTATTCAACTGAAAACTGACACTATATACTGTTTTTATGTTTATTATATAAAGAAAATTTAAGCTGAACAAAAAAACATATGAAAACTTTGTTGCTTAAATACAATTTAAATTAAAATATCTATAATAAAAGCTATCATTATTCAATCTAATTCAACTGAAAACTGCCAATATATACAGTAAAATGTTTATTTTATAAAAAAAAATTGAGCTGAACAAAAAAATACGAAAATACATATGAATACTTTAAGATCTCTCTCTGAAAACTGCCAATATAAAATGTTTATTTTATAAAGAAAAATTAAGCTGAACAAAAAAACATATGAAAACTTTATTGCTAATTATATCTTATCTACAATTTAAATTCAAATATCTATACTAAAAGTTATCATTATCCAATATCCAGCCATAAATTCAACTGAAAACTGCCAAACTAAACTCAACAAAACATTTACCCTCATAACACATATGAACACTTTGTTGCTAATAATATCCTAACTGTTATTTAAATTAAAATATCTTTCTTAAAAGAAAGAATTAAGAAATTTCCATTCATATATTCAACTGAAAACTGCCAATATATGAAATGTGAAATGTTTATTTTACAAAGAAAATTGAAGCTCAAAAAAAATTTACTCTTATAATAAATATAACAACTCTGTTGCTAAATAATTTATATTTGATTACATAGTAGAGTTTTTATCATGAGGCAATAGATAATAAGTAAACCCATAAAATTTAATTTAAATTTATAAGTTCGTTTATAGAAATAACACTCGAATTGAAAATGAAATCAAATTACTTTTTAAATAAATGACCATTATTTATTTATTCACTGGCTAAATGAAAATGTATCTGTTGTATGTCTGCAAGAGTATTCAATGCTCGGCTCGCTGTAAAAGTGTCTTTATTTTCTGCAGTTGGTTGCTTATTTTGACAGCCACAAATGGTAAAATATTAATTTCAAGCTACGCCACCTTTTTGTCTACATAAACCGTAACAAAATTTACATTTCAATTATGCTTACCAAAATATACAACTTAGAGCTTAGGACAAACAAACGCCCAGCCCAGCACTTGACTGGGGTGTAATATGTGTGTGTGTGTGTGTGTTGTGTGTGTGTGTGTGTGTGTGTGTGTGTGTGTGTGTGTGTGTGTGTGTGTGTGTGTGTGTGTGTGTGTGTGTGTGTGTGTGTATGTGTGTGTGTGTGTACCATAGGTGACTAGCCTGCTGGATAATATCAGACGCGTTGCAAAATTCTACAGACGAGTCGAAAGCGGTCTGGAGCCAGCTGAGCCCAGCCTGACGTGGGTTGAAATGGTAGGATACAGATACAGATAGACGACAGTCTGGCTGTTTTAGCATTTTCATAACCTTGTCAGCTTGATATGCGCATAAATTTAAAGCACTGCACATTGTTTATTTAAATGCCACCACCCGCTGCCAGCAGCTGGCAAGCCCGAATGCCCAAAATGCCGGATCTCAGCTGTCCTCGCTGGCAAAGCTCTGTTCGTCCTTGTTGTATCCGCTATTATGCTGTTGCTTCCCTTTGTCTTGCCACTCGAACCGAAACCGAAACCGGGGTTGGTCTGTTTATAGCCACGAAGTAGTACAGTAGTAAGTACATTTATCATCGATGCTGGCAATAAATTCATGTAGGCAAGTGTTGTACTTATGCGAGTGCAAAATACTTCAAATCCCGTTGAAACAATCCTGGCACATATGCCAGCCACCCATAGTTGTTTAGTTCATTTTTGAAAATAAATATGAACTCCTTGGCAAATAAACATTTTAAAGCATAACATTAGAGAGAAATTTATAGGATTTCTTAAGAGATTTTCACGCCCAATAAAACTTAATAATTTACTTGTAAAATAATATTATTTTTTTAAACTCAACAAAAATAATAGAAATTCTGATAATAATCAATAAGCTCATGAAAGAGAAAGAGATTCTTACGTAAGCTTTATTTAGAGAATTTATTATTATGTATTTACTGTTTCAATTAATTGGCCCTGGCTTAATGACCACAATCTTCGACATTACATAATCTTTGTATGTGTATCAACAATTGATTTGCTGTTGGTATTTAACTCAGAAAAGCTGTCTCAATTATTTCAGCTTCAAGTTTGCCTAGTTTAGCATTCTCTGCCTTAGTGTTCTGGTTGAGTTTTGACCTCAGGAGAGCTCGCAGCATAAATTACAAAGAACTGAAAGTGAATGCCATCTACGACGACAGCGACAGCAGCAGCAACAGCAGCAGCAACGACTCTAAATTTATGCTAAGCAAATGCAAGCGGCCCAGAAGTTGCCGCCAAGGCGTCGCGAACGGCAATAGAAACTCGCACACATTTTCCAAGAACTCACCGACACTGAAAATAAAAGAAATAACAAAAAAAAAAAAACTAAAAATATGTAATAGTTTGTTAAGGTTCAAAAGCGTCCGATTTGGTGTTACCCTGTAAACAACACTGAAAAAATTGCAGTAGCAGACAAATATCTGGCTCAAAATATTGTAAAAAAATTTTTTAAATAACATCCAAGCAAAGCTTAAAGTTAGTTTTTAAATGAATAATAATTTTTAAAAAATAATAGAATTTGGGAACTGGAAGAATGCTTGATTTATGTATAAAATTTGGTAGATTTTTAGATGTTTTTATTAATCTCCAAAAAAGAAAACTTTAGAAAAATTAAAAAAATTAAAGACAGTCTGGCTGTTTTACAATACAAAAATTAGAGATTATATATGTTACATTATATGTTATATGATTTGCAGAGGCAAATCGAATGATACCATTGTGTTAATCAAGAATATATTTACTTCATTTACACTTTAATATACCCCATTACAGTCTTTGAGTACAGGGTATCGAACTGAAATTGAAAGCAAAAGTCAAAAGTGTAAAGCCTTTCATCATAGCTTCCCGTATAAGTTTGTTACGTGCCCGAATGTATCTCTCAGATACGAGTATTCGCGAGATCCGTCCGGTTGTCGGTTCTGTCCGGAACGCAGCACGCGCCCAATGATTTTATCAATGTCAACTGCAGCGTCGCGACGCAGTCGTCATCGCCTTGGTCCATAATACGCGTAATTGCCGCAGGCGGCCACGCAAATTAAGAGCTGCGACAGGGCGTTAACAGCACGTAATACCCGCAAACAAGAAGAAGAGACATTCATTAGATACAGAGCTACAGAGATACGGAGCTGTACTTGCGATTTCACCCAGAGCTGTCCTCAAAAACGTACGCAGGATGCTGATGACAATGATAATGTGTGATAATGTAATATGAGGATGATGATGAGCATTATAATGATGATGTTGTAAAGAAGCGTGACACTTGAGCAAATATTTAACTGTATCTCCAGATTGAGCGCATCTCTCGGATGCGTGCAATCCGTTATGTAGTATATGGCAAAGGCCTTTTGGGCCAAAAGAATTTGCGCAACTTTCTACAGAGACGGCCACGCGATTTTCACTTTTCATTTATGAGTTATTGTTGTCAGCTCTGTGTGTGTGTGTTTATTTGTGTTTGTGTGTGACATCATCATCATCATCATCATCATTGCGCCTGCCTGGGGTCCGGTAGCTGACTTCTGGACTCTGCGGCAGTCAAGTCAAGTGTCAGAAAAGTGAAAACTGCGTGTTTATTGTGGCTGCTGCTGCTTTTGCTTTTGTTTATTTTTCTTTTTTGGCGATCCAATTTCAAGTGGCCGCCCGGCTGTTTATTTATTATTGTGGCCCGCCGCTGCTGCAACTGCAGCTGTTGGCATAACAAAAAAAAAGCCCCAACACCAATTGTTAACAACTGGGCGCGTCTCGAGCCGAAACATCAACAGTTACAGCAAAGGCAACAGAAAGTTAGCCAAGTAGTTGCAGACGGGGCTTAAAAATGAAGTCATTTCATGCTGGCTTTCTATTAACTGCCATAAATTCGCAGCAAGAACGCCGCAAAGCACATTAAAATGTTTGACCTTCATTTAGGCCCTGTTTTATGTATTTGCCATATAATATACTTAACTACTTTAATTGCATGACGTTATTTGAATCAAAATGCAATTGGATTTGTATTTTAAGTCAGTTAAATTGTAATTGAATTTAAAGTTGTTTTTGTTTACTATCGTGATGCTACACGTTTGTTAGTTCACAGTTGCCGTAAATGTTGCAATTAGATTCGAAATAAAAATTTTAAACTATATAAAGTTAACCACATTTCACTTCGTAAAAAAGATTACGCTAACAGATTACGCGGCTATTTGATTGTCAGCTTTTAGACCGAGTCAACTGCATAAAGGCTAAAAAGGATCAAACATTAGTTCATAGAATAATCCAAACGGAAAATTAAAACAAAATTGTTTTTGCGCAAAATTTACATATTTATTCGATCGGATTCTGAATGGCATAAGCCCTAATTGTATTTGAAAGGCTTTTTCTCTTCTGCCAAAAAAGCTATTTTAAAATTTTAAACTAATTTAAAAAAAATTTTTTTTAAAAATAGAGTTAATCTAAACTGGACTAACAGCAAAAATAACACTTTCTGTACTCAATAAACAAATTAATTGAACAGCAAATTGAGCTCTTTTGGTCAGTGGTCAAGCAAAATATTGCAAAATAATTAACCTAATCGAAAACACAAATAAATAAATATAAAACCTCAAAGCTGACTCAAAGAATTTAAACTGCCCGTTTCGCATTCCTTGTTTCAAGCATCAGAAAATGTCTCAATTTTGCGCTTGGGAAAGCATCAGAGCCAGCGTCAAATAATAAACACATAAAAGTAAATAAAAATACTAATAAAAAAGAGAAATATCCCCCCCCCCCTCGCCAAAAAATTGGCAATAGCAAATAAAATGGAAGTTTGTTTTTTATATATATATTTTTGCCAGAACAGCAATAAAGTCGAAAAGCAGTTTATCAAATTTCTACGCAGTGGGAAGAAACCCTCGAAACCCAAAAAAACAACAACAAAAACAACAACAACAACGATGAACGCCTGGACAAACAAAGTTGTACCTCGGGTCTAGGGAGACGACCACTGTCTCGGGTTTTCCCCAGGGGAGGTATGGATGTAATGGGTCGCATTGACAATAGCGTAATGAAAAAAGCGTTAAGTGTCTTAATTTTTCTTGTGGCTTGAGGCGATTCTTTTTTCTTCCTTTCTTTCTCCAGCTACTTTTTGTTGGTTGTCTTTTTGTACTTAGTGAAAATAAAACGCATGACAGGCAATTTTCACAAAGTTTTCTTTTAAGAACTGTTAGCAAGGCGGGTGGTGAGGGGAGGCTGGCGGGGCAGCACTGTGACCAGGCGGTCAGTCAGTCAGTCAGCCAGGCCAATAAAGCCAAGTCCAATGAGGCGCACAAATGAACAAAGTGGGCAACCGAGTCAACGCTTTGTGGTCTGTTGAATAGCTGACCAATCCGCTTCGGTCCAATGATGTTGACATTTGTGTCAGCCAAAAGTTATTTGCCACTCGAATTTCTGTGGCGGCGGCGACCATTTGTGTGGTGACTGCTAAAATATGCCTCATGTGAGATATCCGTAATACATTCCGTGTGCGTGTGTGTGTGTGTGGAATTTATGCAATGCCATGTGAAACAACTCAAAATGCGGACACTAGGGATGCTCTTTGGCAAGGCGAAGTCGTAAAGTGTTGCTTTTTAAAGTGTTAACATTGACATAATGATTAATCAAAATTATATCAACGCGGTTTTACTGCAGAACTTTTGTATCTAGCAATAAACTAAAATTTATTATTTTTTTTTTAATTTGAAAAATTTTTGTCTTTAAAAATGTACATTTAAATAATCATAATGCCGTTAAGAATTTGACCTCCTCAAAATCTAATTATAATAACCACAAATACATTAACAAATATAAATTCGCAATAGAAACAATTTTTTTTCGAAAATGAGTATTTTTTTTTTTTTTTTTTAAATGTCGAAAAAATTTTATTTTTTAAAATCCACATATTTAATACACAGATTCAATTTAAGAACTAATCATGGTCAAAATGCCCTCAAACACGAAAATCGGGTTGTTTTTGATAACGATATGGGAGTTTGAAATATGGCATGGATCCGAAATCTTTACATATCAGAATTTTTGTTAATTTTGGCACAATTTTTACCAAAAAATTCAAATTTTAGAAAATCTAAATTTTAAAAATTCTACATTTTGAAAAAATTCTAAGTTTTGAAAAAAAATTTTTTTAATAGGTTCCATGGTTTAGTGACAAAAAAAAATTCCAATAGTTTTTTTTTGTAAGATGCAAAAAACTTAGATGTAGATTTAATCTAGAGTACATCATGATCAGTAATGATCAAATTGCTGTGAAACATAAATATAGGTTTAGTTTTAAAAAAGTTGTAGAGGTTTGAAATTTTAATGTTTGCCTATTTGGATTTACACGAACATATGTAAATTTGTTTCAAGTTGGAAGGCTCTAGCCTCAGTGCGGACAGACAATTAAATTTGACTTCTACATTTAAAAGGATATGTGAAACTGTGCCCCAAAAAGCTTTGTTCAATGGAGTTCCACAAAAATATCCAAATGCAGCAATTAACGCATAGGAAATGGTTCATAAACAAGTTTCATTCCACCGCCCGCCCCCAAAGGCCACTCCCCTTACGCACTTATAATTACATAAGAGAGAGGCTGGTGCTGCTGCATCTTCAGCTGCTGCTGTTGCAGCATCTAATTATGCGAATTCATTTAAGCGCTTAGTGTTTTTTTTTTTACACAAATTAGGTCAGATTTAACATGTTCATTAGAAGAGGACAGCAAAGGGGAGGGGAAGAGGGAACAGGGGCGTGCTGTGAATATGGTGCCAAGGGGGCCCCAACATTTTTGCAGTGCAAGTTAAAGGAAGCTGCAGCAGCAACAGCAGCTGAACTCTGGCAGCAACTTGTGAAGCGCTTTTAATGGTGATTACAAGTGCCGCACACATACGCACACACACACATGCATGCACATGCTCACATACACATATACAATGGCAAAAAATTATTAGAAAATTGCATTCGACGACGACGACGGCCTCGTTTCGACTGCTTCGCAGTTGCCCTCGCCACGATAAGCACTGAAAAAAAGCACACAAGTAAAAGTGCTCTATTAAAGCAGGCATGGCCTGTAGATACCCTGTAAAAGTGAAAAAAAAAATATAACAAAGTTTATGAAGTTTATTTGGAGAAATTCGAAATGATAAAAATATACATCAATGAAGGCACGGCCTGTAGATACCCTGTAAAAGTAAAAAAAATTATATAACAATATTTATGAATTTTATTTGAAAAAATTCGAAATGATAAAAATATACATCAAAGCTGATTGAGAATAAATGAATTTATCCCAAGTCAGAGATTTCTAATGCATTTGCTGTGCATTTTCGAGGGTATTCTAACCGAGGCTAGGCAATGGATGGATGGCCTGGCTCGGTTCGAGTAAAGTGGTGCCAGGGCGGGCAATGGCAATCGCTGGGCGGACAGCAAAGCGCAGCAGGCGAAGCAATTTGAAAGAATTTCAAATTCTGATAACGGCAAGCGAAGGCGTCAAATGTCTCAATAGACAAACTGACACTCGAGCACGCAAGCGACGACGACAAAAACAAAAAATATATAAGTCTAAACGCATGAATGTACGTACGTATGTAAAAATATGTATGCTTAGTGGTTATGTATGTGTATTCATATATTCAGTGAAGTATCGAGTTGTTGTTGCTGCTGCTTTTCTATGATGAGCACTTCAATTACAGAAGCACGCAAGCGTCGCCGCTGCCATCGTTTAATGGAATTAGTACAATGACAATTGGCCAAAGCCCAAAGACCGTCCAAGCAATAGAAATAAATTGAATAAATGCGCTGCACAGCAGCAACAGCAGCAGCAGCAGCAGCAGCAGCTAAAGATGAAAAAGATGAATACGTAGAAGAAGATTGAAGATGTGAAAAATGAGGTCGCCGGTCCACAGATAATTTTGGACAGATAGCATGAAACACGCAGCTGAGACAAACTGGAGATCAGCAGCAGCCATCAGCAGGAACAGTAGCCAGAGCAGGCAGAGTCACAATGTGCCAGTGCCATTCCCATGTTTCAGTTAACAGTTAACAACAAAGAGCCGTGTCGATGACAATTAGCGATTGGGCACCGCACGGGTTGACCCAAGCCTCGTTCGACTGGGGGGACACACCTTCGACTATTGACGACAAGCTGCTTTGGTAGCGATGGCAAAATATGTAGAGCATGCAGCGTTGCCATAAATTAAATTTAACACCAGATCGGCTGGCAACGATAGCGCAGTAAGCTCGACAGCAACAGCAACATCGACAGCGCTTCCCTCGCCATGGCGACACATTTCTAATGGCAAGTGAAGCTCACACAAAACAAAACAACAATCGACAATGCGAAACTACACGCTTCACTGCATCCATCTACCTATCCAGTACCTACCCAGGCATATATCTATCTATCTGTCTATCTATTTAGCTATCTCTCTGCTTAGCTACCCAATTCTCGATACCCAATAATCCAAAGCTGGCAGCTTTAATTAAATGTTGCTCGCAACAAGAGATGAGAACATCGAAAGCTTATTTCGCAATCTCTACTGCAGACAATAATTCATTTGTCCATTTTCGCAAGGTGAAAAAATGCAATTAAATGCAACGGTTAATATATAATATAAGGTATTTAGATGTAACGAATAGCTATACAAGAGCCTTTCTGGAATATAATATATTTAATAATAATATACTTTACAATAATATTAAAAGCGTTCTTAAGGTTTTTACAGCTGTAAATAATAAAGTTTAAGCAATAACGAATTTTCTTCCTTAGAATTAACTAAGCTATATCATTATTACACACTCTAAATATTTTCAAGTTCTTATCCAACTTATTTTTCATACTGTTAAAACACTTTAGATTCGTTTATCAAATACAGATACAGATACAGTGAAAAACCTTGTGTAAAAGCTATTTGCGACGCTATACAAAGACAGTAGTCTGTCGGGGAAGTAGTTAGGCATTCTGTCACTCAGTCATTCTGCCAGGCAATCATTCAGTCAGTCAGCCACCGATTGGCGTTGTCATTCGTCCAAGGAAAGTCCATCAAAAGTGCCCCCCAATCAACGTATCGTTTTGCGCTAAACGCGTTAAAAATAACAAATAAAATCAAATAAATAATAAAAAAAACAACAACAATAAAAAACCGAGACTTAAATGCACTTACAAAGCTACTGAAACTAATAAAAAAATAGGTAACATTTAAAAAGTTGTCTTATTAAAAGTTAAGAGTCCTGAATTAAGTGAGGCCCGAAAATTGTATTTATATCTTATCTAATATCTTTTATATAGTCGTTTCGCCTTGACCTATGCCATCCCTACGCACATGGTGATAAAGAACGCTGGCGCCAGCATAGAGTATTTCACTGTTTGCCTAGTTGTGTATATATATATATATATATATAAAATCCGTGCCTCTGACTCCGTCATAGATAGCATCGTAATGTATCGCTTTGCGCTTTGAATGACGCGTATCATTGGCAATTAAATTAAACATATACACAGTCATTTATACAAACAAACACACACACACACGCTTGAGATACATTTTACAATGTCAAGCGCTGCGCACTACATAAGTATCTACAACTACTGTGCGTATCTTTAAGTGTGCACTCGCTCGAATGTATCTGCATCTGTCTAAATTTGTGTGTGTGTGTGAGTGTGGAAGTTGTCGGGAGATTTTTCGCCACTGACATTTTAATTGCTGTTATGTTTTATTGATATTCAAAAACTACAATTGCTAATTGTTTTATTGTTAATTTTCAAATGCTATTTATTTACTTGCCTTCTGAGTGGCAGCTTAATAACCAATTTTTAAATACTATCACACAATTAGCGCGATTATGGCCACTTTATTTCGTGTACACAACGAGATACAAATATATCTTTGATTTTTGTGTGATTATTAAATAGCTTATTAATGTTGTAAATCTCTATAAATATCGTAAACCAGAGCGATAAACAACTTACAATCAAAATTGATAATTTGTAATTTTAGTGGAATGCATATAAACAAACACTTTATTACAGCAATAAAAACTTTTGGCTTTTAAATTGTTGTTGATTAAATGTGCATTTTGTTAGATTGATGTTATTTCAAAAATTTCCACTTAAATTGTAACTAATTTAATTCTTTAAGCAGGACAAATTTAACGTTAAATATAACAAAATCTGAAATTATCTATAACTCAAGTTTGCAAACCAAAATTAAAAACTAAAATTAGCTAATTAATTAAGCTATCCAACCAAATTAAATAATTATGTATATTTAGACCAGCATTTAATATCTGCAATAAATTTTGCAAACTGTTATCTCTCATTCCATTGTAATTGACTGCTTTCGTTTATGAGTTAGTTAAACATTTTAAATGACAAAAATCTCAATTACGTCGTTTTATTGAATTAAAATTGACTCGCAGCTGCTGCGGCTGCTGCTGGTGGTAAACACTTGAACTGTCAACGCCAACTACCAACTGACGGACTGACATCAGTTGCGACTATTTTTCTTGGGGCGCTCCAGTTTGGACAGTTGCCGCCGTTCTTATTAATGTTGTTCTTGTTGTTGTGGTTGTTGTCGCTGCCGGAACGTGCATAACAACTTAAAAAAAAAGCACATGAAATAAAATGGACGTCATCAGCTCAATGGTTATGGCATTTCCGCACCTGACGTCCCCAATGGCCGCCAGCGCCAACAGCAGCAGCAGCAGCAGCAGCAACAACAAAATGGCCTGTCCAACTGTCTGTCGGTCCGTTCGGCTCTTCTTCGTCTGAAGTGCGTGCTTGAGTTTGGTTTTCTTTTTTTTTTTTTGCCTTTGCTTTAGCATTCTCATACTGCTTCGGCTTCTTCTTTTTTGCGCTGCCTTACTTGTCTTCTTCTTTGGCTTCTCTGGCTGACGATTTGCTTTGGTCTCTTGCATTCTGCGTTACGTTCTTTCGTTTGTGCTTGTGCAATATACGCACACACGCACACACACACAAACAATCGCAGCCACACACAAATATATACAAACGTAATTTCTATGACACTTGTCCACGCCGCCACTTGTCTTCCACTTTATGTGGTCGACGCTGACGCTGACGCTGCTGCCACTGCCGCTGCCACGCCGCAAGCGCCGCCCTCATTGACTGGTAACTAACCAAACACCTCAGCCACCCCTTCCCCCACGCCCCCTCATCAAACGAACACCCCGAAAAAAGACAAACAGCTTGAAAAGTTTAAACCGAAACTTGTACACTCTTGCGGTTCATATAAAAATAATATTTTTATTAAATATTAATTTTTTTAGTCAAACATGATACTTATGCGGCTTTAAATAAATCGTTAATTTTTTTAATTATACATATTTTTTTGTTTTGCAAGGCATTGATGCCTTATGAACAATATGTTTCATTAGCTTAAGAAATATCGCCGGGTAAATAAATCGTTGACTACAAAAAAAATATGCTAAGCAAATGTGAAAAACTGCATGCAATTTTGTAGTTACACATTACACATTGCATAACTATTCGGTATAGATTTGTGTATTTATAGCGTATTCAATATATAGAGACAGACACTTCAATTGATTATTGTTCACTGTTGGTTTTTGTTGCTGCTGTTGTTGGGTTTGCTTTTGTGCAAATGATTTACATTTTGTGCTTCGCATAGTTGTTCTTGCTCCCCCTCTTTGCGTTTCTTTTGCTTTTGCTTCTTGTAGTTCTGACTTTGGCTCTCGCCAAACCTGAGCGCAGCTCGTCTTTTGTTGTCATTTGCACTTTTGATTTCATTTGAAGTTTTAGTCCCGCCGTTCGTTTTCGCTTTTGCTTTTAGGCGTTGCTTTGCTGTGCCCATTGTTGTTCTTGTTGTTGTGGCTCATTTGTTGTTTTCTTCACTTTTGTTTGACTTGTCGCTGCCGTGCATTCTGCGAGCTACTCATTTGTATTGTCAAAAAAAAGGAATGTGGAACATAAAAAAAGAAGAGATGAGAAGGTAGCATTAGTTATTGCTAATCATCTGGGTTGGAGCGGGGGCGGGGGGTATGTGTGCTTGGCCTTTTGTGTGTGGGGCAAATACAATTCTCAGCCCACACAAAGACGATGTTATTGCTGCTGACAACGATGATGAAGATAATGCTGATGATGATGACGATGATCATCCAGCCATAATTGTTGGCGACTCTCTGCCTCTATTTCGCCTCTCCTTCCCCCACCATTTTGCACACACTCTCTCTCTCTCTCTCTTCTATCTATCTAGTTCTATGACTATTCAAAGCACGTCAAAACCACACAGCGCACACAGATTAATTACGGGTACAGCTTTGGGTCTGGACTTGGATCTGCCGTGGAGGTCGCCATCCAAGTCGCCATGAAGTGCATTTCATTTATTTTATAAATTATCGCCACGAATTGTTCATGTGAAACGGCAGCAACTTTGGCGAGCTTTTCCAGCGGGGGCTGTCCAGGCCTAGACCTGGCAATAACAACTGCATGAGACAATATGACTCTTCACACAGCAGCATATGGTTGGGCGGCGGGTGGGGGGTGAGCTAGTCAGCACCAAGCCGCCCACATTTAAGTCCGCCATCTTTTTGCTTCCGCCGTTTGCCTCGTGCATCTTAATTACTTTTGTTTTTCTCTCTCTGACTGTCTCTCTTTATCGCTCTCTCTCTGTCTCTGTGTGTGCTGAAAATTTCCACAGCCCAACGAAATTCAATGAAAAATACTTATTCAAATAACAGCGGCAGCAGCAACTACTGAGGCAGCAAAGAAGGCTGTAAACGAGCTAACACAAGCAGCAGATACAACAACAACAACAACAGCAACAACAAGAATCTCACAGTTACATTTGTGTTGGTTTTTGTCGAACGCTTCGCTGGCTGCTTTGCACTTGAGATTCTTATCGTTGCTGGCCCAAGTTGATTTTGATCTTTACAATGCATTATGCAAACAGAGAATGCGATAGACGAAACAGAGAACAACACTGAGAACGAGTATCAGACAGGCCGAGGAAGAGGGCGTAAGAGAGAGTGAGCAGACAATATGACAAATGGTTTTTTCTCTTTTGCGAATATAGTTGAGATAGCATTTAACTTTCATAGTCTGGCAATTTGTTGTGTGTGAGTTTGTTTGATCATTGTTTTTCAAGAACAGTTCTGTTTAAGTTGGAGAAGAGAAAAAAACACACACACAAACACACATACGACCGCATTGAGATTTGGCCACATAAATCGTACGCCAGAAGAAGTCCAACTTGGGAGTCTGAAGTGCACAGTGCTTAAGTCTCATTAGAGATACTTTAGTGTCGACTCCACAGTCCGAGTTCGAGTCCGAGTCGGAATGGTGGCCTGACCTCGCTTTGACTTGGGTTTATAAAAGACGCAGATTAGTAATGCCCTCAAGAGTCCACATCTAAATGTGTGTATGTGTGTGTGTGTGTGTGTGTGTGTGAGTGTAATGTGTGTGTAAGTAGTAGCACAAAAGTGTCAGCTTTGAGATTTAAGAAAGCAGCTCAGCAAGAAAAAAAAGCAGCGTTAAATTAGTGGCAATTGTGCGCGACATGAAGTAGCCCAGCAGCCACGACAGAGAGTGCTTCCACACACACACTGACACACACACACACACTGTCACACTCGTTACTATTTATTTAGCTGGGCTACGAATACATGTGTAAGTACGGGTAAGCGAGCAGGAATTGTGTAAGTCTAACGTCAAGTGGCCGCCATTGTAAATGGCCAGCGATTTGTGTGTGGCCAAAAGGAAGTTGCACCATTCAGAGGTGAACATGTGGCAGACATTTGCGACATTAGGCAGCTCACTCACTAACTAGCTGCCACAACACACACTCACACACACACACACACACAATACGATTGTCGACACTTTTAGATCAATAGCGTCAAAGGACGTTTAAGTGTAGTGAATAAAAGTCCTTTTGCGTGTTCATTTTGTCACGAACGGCGGACGACTTTTATCAATGAATAGAAAACTATATATTTCTGGTATATGTTTCAAGTCAGCTTATACCAGTTATCTAGTATATAGATGCAGATACAGTTTATTTATTGCTTTATGCAACTAGTCTCTTGCTAAAAATGTTTTCAAAACAAAACAGAGAGTAGAAGTAAGAGTAAGAGTTTTTACTGGATTAGGCCTCCTCGGGTTAATTGATTAACAAACCATTTTTTTTTTTTATTTTAATTAACTTTTTTTAAGTGTATAACCTGTTATAAAAACTGTAAGTTGGTTTAGATATCATATCAAATTTGAATACATTTTTTTTTTAACATATGCAGCTTAAGTAGCGACGATAGGTCAATCATGTGTATCTGAAATTAAATGCTTTTATCTCTCATAGTCAGCTGTCTGCGCGGTATTACATATTTGGCATGCCGCAGATAACTTTTAGTTCTCATTCAACTTGAGCATGTTGAATAGTCTGCATAACAATTAGGCCGCAAATTCTCTTGGATCGAGTATATTAACTAACGTACTCGTACAAGATGTGTGGGCCGTGTGCTCTGTTATCAGCTGTTGATAGACAAGGTACGACAATGTGGCTCGTGTTCGAGCAGAATTTATGGCTGCCCTTTTCTTATGGACCAGAGGCCTGTGCAAGAGTGCCAAATGGTTTTTATCTACATTTTCTTTGTATAACCGTGTAGAGCATATTTGGTTTGCTGTCTGACCGCATGAACATCGCTTTTGTAGTTAGATACTTAAAATACAAGACAGCCACCTGAGAAAAATAGGCTTTATAAACACATTAAAAAACTTGTTTATTAACACATTAAAAAATTTGTCAAAACTAAACAGACTTTCAAGTTTGGTTGCATATTTGTCATGATTTTTCCTATAAATTGATTTTGTATTCAAAGTATGTGGATTCTTGAAAATAAAATTTGTTGATATTTTTGGATAAAGAAAAATTATGTATCCCCTTCCCTAACTCATTTTCAAAAATTGTTTTTTTCAAAATTTTAAATATGCATGGTTATATTTTTAATCGACTATGATTGCATAACTAATTTAAAAACACAATTAAACATGATTTTAGGGAGCCAAAATTTTGTGTCAAAAATCGTATAAAATTTGACAAATATTGTGACATGTAAATTTCTTGGATCCATAACTCCCCTTTTCACATAACTTTTCCAAAACTTAACCGATTTTCAAGTTCGATGGCATTTTTGTCATGATTTCTCCTATAGATTTTACATTCAAAGTATGTGTATTTTTGAACACAAAATTTTTTTAAATTTATGTTTGTCAAAAACCGTTTTACTCATATTCAAAAAAGTTGTTTAATTAAAAATTTCTAATTTATTGTTTTAATCGATTTTGGTTTGCACAAATATAAAAAAAAGCAAACTGAAACCCGATTTTGTGGAAGTTAAAATTTTTGTGAAAAATTTTATTTCATATTTCAAATTCTCATAACCTTGTTAAAAGTAAACCGATTTTCATGTTTGAGGTCATTCTTCTTATGAATTGATACAGTTCTTAAAGTACATGCGATATAGAAGATATACATATATTATTTTATG
Source organism: Drosophila micromelanica (assembly GCA_004143825.1). Taxonomy (NCBI): domain Eukaryota; kingdom Metazoa; phylum Arthropoda; class Insecta; order Diptera; family Drosophilidae; genus Drosophila; species Drosophila micromelanica. The sequence goes on along the minus strand of SCDY01001886.1, from coordinate 36,723 downwards.
CAAACACTCATTTGTTGGCTCATTTTCAAACAAATTTGTTTTAGTTATTACACTTTGAACGAGTATTGAGCGGTCGGTTGCTCCCGACAACAACGTTTTTCTATTTTCTTGGTTTTTGTAGCTTGATAAGTCGTTAGTCTGGTCCCGTTTCTTATCGCATAACAGCCTCTAAGATACACAATGCAAATATTGTATCAAAAATTGTAGCGCCTCCGCTTAGGCCAAAAAGTGTGCACTTCTAATAGACGATATTTTTATGAATCTGTCTAAAAATGTTTAAGTGTAGAAGGCAGAGTGTGTTTGTGTGTGTGTGTGTGTGTGGTGTGTGTGTGTGTGTGTGTGTGTGTGTGTGTGTGTGTGTGTGTGTGTGTGTGTGTGTGTGTGTGTGTGTGTGTGTGTGTGTGTGTGTGTGTGTATTCTGCGTGTTAAAGAATTCTTTTTTGCATGCTCACCCGTTTGCCTGGTTTGCATACAGCCCCGTCTGCTGACCCAAAAAGCCAAAGCAGACAAATTAAACAAACGTTGGACCGACATGAAACGAGTCAAAAAGCCAGCCAGCCAGCCAGCGCCTTGAAGTGCTCCAATCCGTCACCCCTCGCACCGCCAACAGCATCGGCCTCGTCCTCAACTTCTATTTCTGTGGCCAGCCACTGTCGTCATCATCATCATCGTCATCATCTTCGCTTTTCTGCATGAATTTCTGTAAATCTTGAGCAGCAAACAGCGGCCAGTTTGCCAGTTTGCCAGTTTGTGTCTGATTGCTCATTTGCTGGGCTGCCTGTTGCCGCCTGTTGCCTATTTCATGTAATTTGTGCCAGAAACGCTTTTTTTTGTTTTGTATGGTAAAAAGCAGGCCAACTAATAAAGTTGATGCACTCTCACAATTGCATTCAGAATTGCATGAGTTTATCATTTGCGTTGACAAGAACAGAAATTCACATGATATCAGTTGATTTTATATAGCAAAAACAAGTCGAATTAGATTAATTTCATATTAGATTTCATTCAATGGAAAAAATTCTATCAGCTAAAGTTTTTTTTATGATTTTAAAATATTTATTTGGATAAATTAAGTTGGCTGCAAAGGATTATGTATAGATTTTCATATATCAAATTTAAATTAGCCAATTTTATAATGAAAACTTCAAACTTTATAGTCCCGATATAAATTAGTCTTAAAGTCGCTTTTTTAATGATATTAATGCATCGTTCTAGGATGGTTTTGGAGAAGTTCTAGTTGAAAAATTTAGTGATGAAAAAATCATTATCAAAATCAATTCGGCTTTTCGTCCTAATCAAGAATATATGTATATACAATTTATAGATGTTTCCTTCTACCTGTTAAATTTTTTTGCATGAAACCATTAAACGCCTTTTTTACCCTGTTTTAAAACTTAGCTGAAATTTCTGGAATTTCGTATAAAAAAAGTTTTTGAAAATAGAAAATTAAACTGGAAAAACACTAATTTGTATTCTCTCAGCTCGAAAAAAGATGTAAAAAGTTGGTAAAACATAAACGTTACCACTTTTTATAGCTGTTAAACAATTTTAATTCGACCAAATAAGCTTAAATTTTTGCATATTTTAGTGCATAGATTAAGTGGGTTTTGCATATGGTAAGAAGAGGAAAATATTTTTATTAAAGCAGAATGCAAAGCTTTAAAAAATCAGTCTTTAGTACAGCATATTGTCGGAAATAAGCACCTTTCAATTAAAATCTCCTTTGAGCCTTTATTATTTCGTTTTTTTTATACCAATATGTGCTGATTAAATTTTATACATTTTATATATAAATGCTATGATTAAAGACAAGAAGAACGTGCATTTAATTAAATATATATGTATTTTGTTAAAGTGCAGGCCATACTCGAAAGCCGTAAATGAAACAACATGTTGCACGGGCAGCAGCCTTAACCACGTCGTCACTTTCAGGCCTGCTACCCGCAAATAAAAGCATTAAATGCTTTGTTAGTGGCTTCATGCCCCATGCCACGCACACACCTCGCCACAGCAACGTGCAACGTTCATTCACTCATTAAGCGTCCGCCAGCGCAGCTGACGCCGCATGCGGCATGGGGTGGGCTCAGTATGAAGTGGCAGCTGCCTGGACACTTTGTGGCAGCAACATAATTTTTATGGCTTTTATTATTTTCGGCCAAAAATTAATTTCATATTTAGCAAGTCCAATAAAATCGGAACTGAGAGTTTAGTTTTATATTCTAGCTGCATTGCAGAGATGGAAGTGTGTGAATACAATTAACATTCACTGTGGTGTTTTCGAAAAAAAAGGTCTCGTCGTGTACTTCACCTTGTGTACTTCAACTGACTAACTATCTGGCATGGCATATAGCATTAATGTTGCGGAACAAATGAACTTTGCAGCGCATAAAAATCGACAGAGCTGCCGCTGATCAAATCACCCTCCCTCCCCTCTCCCTCTCCCCTGCCAAACTCGAGCAAGTTGGCACTTCTTCAAAGCGTCAAAGCGTCTGTCAAATTAACCTTGAAATGCGAATAACATTTGATCGAAGACTCGCGACGCATTTTAATTGAATTTAATTAAATTTTTACTACGACCGATACTTTGAATATGGGAAAGCGACGACGACGCCGAAGTTGACAATGAAGCCAGCGACGCATGCGCGCAGACTAATTGCTGGACGACCAACAGCAACAACAACAACAACAACAACAGCAACAAATCTCATAATGGGAAACTGGAAACAACCGTGGAGTCAACAAGCAGTGGGCGGTGCCGGGCGGCTACTAAGTATTAATTGTCGGACTTGAAACTTGAAACAATGGATTTGCAGTCGTGGCCAATTAAATAAGTACTTTGATGGTCACCGGAGAAAATTAAGAATATTTAAATGCCAAAAAGATTGTTACTAAACGAATGACAATTGGCAAAAGCTGCATTTAAAAAAATATTCATAATTTTTATAATTTTTATTTATTATGTTTGCAATACGTATGCTAAAAAGTCAGAGTGGTCCAGTTGCGTATGGTGAACTTAGGGATACCCTGTAGATAACGCATAAAATTATGTTTCTAAAGAAGCTTCGAAATTTTTTCAGTGCATATATAAATATTTTTCTTAAATATATTTAAATATGTGTGTATGCAAATGTCGATAAATTTTTTGTTTTAATTATCGATCAAATGAAATAAGTTTGGTATGCAACTCTTTAATCAAAATTAGTGTTTCTAGCGCATAAATTCTCTAAAATCGACACGTTTCTACGGTTGGACGCCCTGATTAAAACTTTACATACAAAGAAAGCAAATTTATATTTAATATTTCATACAGTACAGGGCATATTTTTTTTAAAATATTTTCAAATATATGTGCTTGTAAATATCGATTAACATTTTTAAAAAGTTTGGTATTCAATTTGGTGTTTCTAGCACATAAATTATATAAAATCAATATGTTTCTAAATTTGGACCCCCTGATCAACACTTTATATATAATGAAAGTAAAAATATAAATTGAAAATTTAATTTGATTTACTTGCTTTTTTTATAAACTATATGTTGTGGAATATACATATTTAATAATACTTTAATTGGCACAGGCATTCAAAAAAATTAAATTTTAAACATTTAGTTTAAAAGTTCTTAAACGAACATGAATCCAATGCAATGGAAAAGTTTGTAACATCTTGCATCTTCCATTCCAGTTTCTAAGATAAACAAGCGTTTTGTATTTTCAAAGTATCTTCAGATACTTTCAGGCAGTTGCAGCCATAATTACCAAATAGCGGTAGTTTGTCATTGTATTATGTGCTTTGAATGGCAACCAAATTGCTTAATAACTTCCTTAATCGCTCTAAGCTTCTTCGCTAAGCAAACGGACAATTAGCCTAATATTGCTATCAATAGCAGACTCCGCACAGCCCCTACCTGCACCGCCCCGCACCGCCCCGCCCCGCCCCCATCGTGACAATCGAACTGACAATCAGTTTTGATTTATGGTGCACTCGAAACTGCACCCGAGTCAATATTTTTGTCCACTGCAGAGTGCTTATTCAATTTCAATGTGTGCTCTCTCAGAGTAAGGGAGAAAGAGGCGGCAAATGCACACACACACACACACACACACAGACACAGATAGTTGACCTTTGTGACCGATGCAAACAGCTCCGAATCCGATAGTGGGGCGACGAACGGCAGCCATGTGAAAGACAAACCAAATCGAAATGAATTAAGTTATGGCTATTGACATTTAATGCACACATTGGATCGGGCTTAGAATCACATTTGGAATTGGAATCGGTATCGATGGGTGGAGCGCTGCCGCTGACAGATGAGAGTTGTCAGCCCAGCCAGAAAAGGGCAGGGTTGCAGCAGGAGTGCAACAGCATTAAATATGAGCAAAAACCGACACCTTGCACTCCCGTGTCTGTAAATGTATGTGTGCTGCTTGCTATCTGTGGGTAATTGTATTCGTTTTCGTATTTGTTTACCTCTTCGGTGCCCTCTTTCCTTTTGATTTTCCGCAGCAGACAGCTGCTGTAATCCAAGACTCCGACAGAATTTTTCATGCATTTCAGACCATGCTTGTGTATACGTATTTGTATATGTATATGTATTTATGTATGCTTGCGCTGAATAACAGCTACAACTGACATAAGAAACCCCAGCACGGGGCTTGTTTTATTTTTTATACATATATAATTTTTTTAACAACCTCAGGCTTTTATGGCGCGTGGATGGTGCGGGGTCTGTATATACTATAAAATATAAATATAAAATTCTTCCTTTTTTGTACAAAAACTAAAATTGATAATCTGACAAGTAAAGTCAAAATCACAATGATGTCAACTTAAAACCTGGCGTCTTTAAATAATAAATAAATAAAACAATCAAATATATAATTTTTCAAAAAAAACTTGTTTAATAATTTGTTTACTTCTATATAAATATGGTCTAATTTAGGATCACACAATAGTTAAATCTTAAGCTTATGCTTAAACTTAACTTTTAGAACAAAAATAAAAATTTGTAAAAATTTATAAACTTTAAACATATAGAATATTTCCAAGCTTAGATTAGAATTATTTTAAGCTTACTTCTTTTTTGTTAGTTAAAAAAATTTAAAATCGTGTGTATTTTTTCACTATCATATATTTATTTTTTATTTTCTTTAATTTTTTTTTATCAATTTATTTATTAGTTAGGTTAAATTACTATCAACCTAAAAAAAGAGATAAATATTAGCCAAACGTATATTTTAAATAAGCTTTACGAAAAAATTTAAAAATTTATAAATTTTAAACATTTAGACTATTTTCAAGCTGTTGTAAGAATTATTTTAAGCGTACAAAAAATGTAAAATCGTGTATATTTTCTAATATTATTTTATTTTATATTATTTTTTAGTTAGTTTAAAAGTAGAATCAATTAAAAAAAAACTGTGCTTTGAAATAAATATTAGCCCAATGTTAAACGTGCTGCCAAACTCAAAAACTCCCACGCGACGCACAGGAAACTCGTCAGAAATGTGCACCACATGGTTTTAGATGCTGCTGCATATAACGGCAACTAACTGAGGCATGTAATATTTAAACGGGTGCCAATCTTTGGGGAGCTGCAACGGTCCAAATGAAAAGCCGAGGCCAAAGCAGGGGCCAAAGGTACCGCAGGGACGCAGCTTAGCAATAAAAACGAGACCATCACCGAAAATGGAATACCGCAGGTGACTGACGCATGCCACACACACTACACACACACACTCGAGCACACACACACGAATACGCATAGTTTTTTGCAGCCATAATTTACATATTTTTTGCCTTGTCGACCTGAAAAGTAGCCTGCAAAAAACGTTGAAGATAAAAATGAACAACAAAAAGCAAACAGAACTTTTTGCGTTTTTTATTTATTTTATTTTATCTTTTTTTGGTTTTGTTTTGGGATGCACCTTTTTTGGGGAGGGGGTTTGTTGAAATTGAAAACGGCGTTGATTATAATGTCAATACTCGTAAAAAAAAAAGCTCGCGACATACACACACACACACAAACATATCTGCCTTATAGAGCTGGGTCTCACTGCTCTTGGGTGCGGTCAAAATTGGGCTTATATATTTTTTTGCTGGTATTTAGCTTTTTAAGTTTATTTTTTTCTTTTTGTTTTCTTTTGGGGGTTCTCTTGTCGAGATACAGATACAAATGCAAAGCAAATGTATGTTTCATGTTATTCATTGGCACTTTCATGGACATTACTAATGTTTTTTTTGCTGCTATGCCTTGTTGTTGTACTGTGCCCCAACAAAGGGTATAATGATTTGGACAGCGCTGATAAAGAAAATGCAAAATAATAAGGTTTTGGGTCCCTACGAAGGGTTACCTCTTGAATAAATCTGTATAATAATATAAATATCTGTGTATTTTATGAATTACAAAATTGACATTTTATGCTTTAAAACTTGACTTGACAAAAAATATATATATATATTTATTATTTTTCTAAAATGTACCTTTTTTTGCTTAAATTGATAAATTTATTAATTTAATGATAACCAATATTAGTTAACAGAAATGTTTATAGAAAATTGTGTATTAATTTTTTAAATTATTTATTTATTTATTTTGTTGTTATATTGATTTCTTTGTTTGCCGTTTATCCTCTTGGGTGCAATTATTGAATTTTATATTGAGTTGATTTTGGGTGAAAATTGATAAAAAAAAATTGTTGACATAAATATACAAAATATATAAAGAAAAAAGTTACTATCAATTTAAACTGTAAATAAATGTACTCCAGTTCTATATTGATTTCCACTAACATTTTCAACCCTTTGCTAGGGTATCAAATATTCGTCATTTCGAAGATACACTATTAACTACTACCTGTTGGTTGCTGTTTTCATTGTTGTTGTTGTTGTTGTTGATATTATTGTCGTTGTCCTGCGGGTGTCTGTCTGTTTACCTGCTCTTGTGTGCTCTGGCAAGAACCAAAGTCAAAAACTTAATGCGCTTTGGCATGCTTTTAGGCAATAATTCATGGATTAACGCCATTTGGCTAAAGCTGATTTCTTGGCCGCTTTTAGCGCATTTGATTTTGAAGGAACCTCACCTTTTGGGTGCCGAGCATCATTTTATTTTTGGCATTCCTCGGACGTGACTAATCAACTTAGGTTCACTCCCTTGGTCTCTCTCTCTCTCTCTCTCTCTCTCTCTCTCTCTCTCTCTCTATCACCCGGTCTAATGATCTCTCGGCCGCGATTTGTATGGCGATTTGTTGGCCACAACAAATTGCATTCTGAGGCGCCCATAAATAACTTTCTGTAGCCGGTTTGCAGGCGTCGTCTCCTCCGGTTGTCCTTGTACCTGAAATTGTCCGGGACACGGCAGCACGTGCTAAGTGCCAAGCTATGTGCAGTTGCTCAAGGCCCATTAATCAATACGACAAGCGACGCGGATTGAAAGAGACAGCATGCTAAAGAGAGCGATAGGCATAGAGAGACCTTTGATTTATGCACTGGAACTTTAATTTCAGACTTAACAATTTCAACGTAGCTCACGAGAAAATGTGTGCGCTTCAACAATTCATAACTTGCTGGGCGAAAACTTACAGCCAGATTACGCGTGATACCCAATCAGCTCAGCGTTAGCCTAACCCCACACCCCTCCCAGCCCCCCAACCATAAGACCCTCTTGTCTGTGACCCAATAGCGAAGCATTACACGCTCGCTTTGTTTTTGCCGCAGCATGCAAATTTAGTCGAGGGAAAAAGTCTTTCATTTTTTGTGGATGACTGACGGCACCCAAGTTGGCGTTGGCAACAACATCGTTGGCTTCCGCAGCGCAAATTTCCGGCCATTGTTTCTCGATGCTCCCGATGCTCGTCCTTAGAGTCGCCATTTTCCATTTAGCTAAAAGTTTATTCGCATTCAGCACATTTAATAAGCGCTTATTGTACTTAAGGCTGCATTGTTGCCTGTGAGAGGCTTCGAATTCGTTGCAGCTGCCTCTGCTGCTGTTGCTGCTGTTGCAGTTTCTGTTTCACGCAGTTTTGTGACTTTAATGAGCAGATTCGCTTGCGGCCATTTTGTTTGACTAACTGTCGTCAAAGTTGTGATTAAGTTGTCACAAAATAAAACTTTATTATTACAGAAAGCTATTAGCAATGTCAATTCCGGTTAATTAAACGAGACATTAAAATCGGTGTAGCTACTCAAGTTGATCGAAACATAGATGACCACCATATGGTATTATGTGATTAGAGAATTACAACAGAGCTGTTTACAGCACGTCTAACAGACGACCGCAACGGGCAGCCAAATAAACAGAATACAGAATACACGTACATGCACATACATACATATGTTTGTATATGGAACATGGCATGGCTTAGCCTCTGCCGCTGTCGCTGCTTCGGTTGGCTCGTGCGCTCCGCACTGTTAGCAGTTAGTTAGTCACTGCTTAAGTAATCATGGCGCTCTTCGCCCGCGCACGAAGCTGTCTCGTCGCACACGAATCGTATTACATGTCGGTTGACTTCGGCTTCGGCTGCTGTTGCCGTTGCCGTTGCTGTTGCTGGTCGGCTGGTTCGGCTGGCCAGTGCTTCAGTTCTTCAGTAGCCAACAGCGCAACACGCGGATGCTACGCTTCGTTTTTTTTCTTTCTTGTGGCCTGCGTTTACAAAAGCACAAGCAGCGCTCTCTTCGCGTTAGCTCTTTAACATTGAATTATACTCTCTGGCGCTCTCGACTCACACAAGCACAGTGACGACTGTTGCTGTTGTCGTTGCTGTTGCTGTTGCTGTTGCTGCTGCTGCTGCTGTTGTGTGTTCTTGAGTTGGCGCTGTCGCTGGCTGCTGTTTTTTGTTGTTGTGCGGTGGTCTCGGTCTCGGTCTCTGTTTCGGTTTCGGTTTCGTTTGTCTGCCTGCTGCTGGTTTGATTTTTGTGCGCTCCGCAGCGTCGTCGTCGTCGCCGTCGTTGCCGTCGCCGTCATCGTTGCTCTGCAGCTGCGTTCGTGCGCTTTTTGAAAATAGTTACAAGATGTTCATCGAAGTGAGTAGAACGCCGGAGCGGTGAATTGGACAAAACCAAAAATCAGCCGCCGTTGAAGATATCGCATGTGTTGAACTGTAACTAAAAACTGAAATACTGAATTTCAGACTGAAACCAAACAACAAAAGTGTGAACGCTGATAAAACCGAAACCGCAAAGCACATAAGGCACATGCTTGCTATAACAGAACCGAACACAAGTTCCAAAATAATACGATCCAATTTTTTTGTGGCGCGAGTTTTTCAAGAATTATCAACATCATCAACAGCAACAGCATCAACATCAGCTTTAATGTCCATGTTCAAGTAAAGTGCAAGCCATGCGGAGCTGCTGTTGTTATTTTTAAATCGCTGACCGCAGAAAATTTAACGCTATAAATAAAGCGGACCAAAAAAGCAAACACAAAACACAACAAAATAAAAAAAAAATAATATCGTAACGCGTCGAGTTTTTCCTTTGGCGCTCTATATAAATACCCACAAATGCAAAGGGTAAAAACTCGAAAGTGACAAACACCAACAACTGCAACAACAACAACAAATTGGAAAATAAAAAGTGCGTGCAGCGGCATTTTCCACATGTGAGTGAAAAATTTTAGTTTCATTGCCCAACGCTAAAAATAACACAGCAAACATTTTTGCTAGAATTTTTACACACTCTCATAAATAAAACAAAGAAACAAAAAAGTAAATGATCTTTATACAAAACAAAGTATTAAAATATTGAAAAAATATTGAATTGCCAAAATGTGTCAAAGTGAAGTGCGAAATGCAAATTTGCATAAAATAAGTTAACAAATAAAATGTCAAAATTTACACAGAATCGCACACTAACAAAACCGAATCATAAACAAAAGCCTAAACAAACCAATTGGAATTTAAAATTGTTTGTCATATCAGAATTTAAAAATTTCAGTTGCATTTTGCGGCGCTCTCCAAAAGATTTTCACCAAGTTTGTGATTTTTCTTTCGTGAATTGAGTTTTTCGCGCAACCTTTCGGCTTTCGTTTACTTTCGAAGGCATCTTTGGGATACACACAAGACACACACTCAACTAGGTCCACAAATATATATGCATGTACATACATATATATATATATAGGGCTGACAGCTTTCTGCATTTGTTTTACATTAAACTGCATCAGTGCTAACTTCTTGGATTCTTTTTACAGACAGAAAAAAAATTATTGTGTCTGCTTTTTTTGTGGAATATTTTGGATACGTTCGCAGCAGCAAAAAAAAGGTTACAGCATTTTGCTTAAACTTCTAAAAAGGTTCGTAATTTATAGCTTGAAGGGTGTGAAAAATTTCTTTTAGAATTTTATTCATTTAAAAGTTCTCAATGTCAAATTAAGTATACGTTATGACGCATATGCCGAGTTGGCCAGTTTAAAAATTGCAGATTGTAAGTTTATTTAGCTGTAGATAATTAATATTCATTTAACTATTAACAACAAAATATAAATACACAAAATAATTAATATGTATTTAAAATGTTTGCCTGCAAAATTTAAAAAAAAAAAATTCAAAACATATAAATAAAAAATAAATTTGTGAGTTGAAATAACAAAAGAGTAAAAATAAAATTTGCACAAAGTAAAAATATAATTTGAGAAAAAACCCCACATATTCGCAAATTATTCAAACTAGTCGAAAAGAGCCACCAATTATAATACCAATTGAATTAAATATTACGAAAAATCAATACAAATATTATATATAAAATTGAATTGCACAGAAGCTTAAAAAAATATATGTTCATATATATTTTTTAGCATGTTGTATTTTGTATTTTTTTATTTGCTTATCATTTTACAGATTAAAGTAAATAGTGTTTGCTATTATTATTTATACGAAATGCATAAAACTTTCAATAATTGCCAATTTTATAATTTTCTACAATAATTTTCCTAGAAACTTACTATTAATTTGAACCGTTGTAATTCAGTTTTGTATTATTAAGAATTTATGTGTAATTATAGGAGCAACGATACAGAACAACTTATTAGAAATTGCAATTCCAGAGAAAATAAAATAGCAATAACAGCTTGTAAGGAGGTGCTCAGGGGTGAACACCTGTGCCAGAGGTAACAAAGAAGCATATGTTTGTGTGTGTGTGTGCGTGTGGGTGTCTGTGTGTATATAAATAAAATTCTGCTTAGCAAAGTGCTTTGGCATATCTCATAACAAGCCCAAGGATCATTGTAATCATCATCATGAAGACTTTTGTCTTGGTTGCAGCACAAAGAAAACATACGAAATAATGAAAAGAACTGTGCAAAAAAAAAATAAGCAGAAGAAAAAAATAAATTTTATAAAAAGAACTTTTCTCATTATCAACGTGCAAGTGTTTTAAACTTTGTCGCCTTGAGGATGAATGGGGATGGGGTTGGGGGCTAGGCTGGACAGTGGGGTGGGATAAATCTCTCGGCTGTCATTGGTCAGTCAGTCAGGGCCATGGATATGGCCAGCTGGTCACTCATCGCTGGCTGCTCTTCAGACTTCAGTCAAGCGTCAAAAACGTGGCCCATAAAAAGCGCTGACAATTTTTACATCTGTCATAAATTTGCGAGACTCGTAAATCTATTTTCTGCATTTTATTTGTTTATTTCAAATTCTTGAGCGACAAAAATTTTTTGCAAAAAAAACAACAACAACAACAAAAACGTCACCCTCAAGTGGGCGCCTGATTGATGTGACAATTCCTTAATTAATTTCGGAAGCGAAATGCGCTCGAAACGCATTTAATTAGCAGCTCAGCAGCTGCAGAGATCTCTTTATGGTAATACATCAAAGTAAATTATGGCAAGCGCCGAAGTTTATTCACATTCGACTTTCTGGCTCGAACTCTAGTGCAGGCGTGTTATCAATGGGGGCATTCCCCCCACCCCACCCACCGTTGTCAAAGGTAATTTTAGCGTGGCTTGAGGTTTTTTCCCACGCCCGTTTGACACTCGCTTAGTTATCAAATCAAACTAAATACATTTTTGGCCATTATCCTGATAACAAAAACCAGCCATAAATTCACTGATAAGCATGTAAACAATACAATTATACAAAAACATATAGAAACAAGTGTGTGTGGGTGTGTGTGTGTGTGTGTGTGTGTGTGTGTCTGTGTGTGTATCTGTATAAGTGAGTTCACTGACTGGGCTTTATCATTGAATGTTGAAACATTTGGCTCAACATTCTTCATTCTGCGCTCTTCGCAGCTGCTGTTGCTGCTGCTGCTGCTTCACTTCTGATAAGAAAAAGACGAAAACATCTTGAATTTTACTTTTTTTCGTGCCGTAACGAAGAATGAAGAATTTGAGGTCACTTGTTGGTTTCTCCCTTTTTATCCATCTGAATCGGGTTAAATAAATATGAAACTCAATTCAGTTGCAGGTGCTTGTCACACTTGAAGAGTAAACAGTATTAAAATATGGCCAAATTGATATATTAGCTGCTTTAAATTTAACTATAATAAGCTAAAGATATAACAGAGAAGAAACTACGACCACTCGGCCTAGAGATATTTTTTGAAAGGTACTACGAATCGTTGCAGCAAAAACTTACTTTGAATTAGGGCTTTTACTTTTTTTTTGTCTTATCTCAATCGATTACTTATCGATTATATGAATTATAACAAATCGGAAGATATTCGAGAATTCCATAGTAGCTGTATGGCATCTGAAACTTTTTAAGCAAATTTGAGTTGGAAATCGATATTTATCGATAGTCACAAAATTAACTTAATCTATGATTACTCTTAGATCCCCTTAATTCTAATACTTTGCCAGATCAATTCGAACACTTTAGTTGCTAATCGATAATTATCGATATTTTAAAGTAGAATCTGAAATCTGAATAATATACAAGAATTTGTTTAACTAAAACTGAAATGACGATAAAGTAAAGAAATCAGCTATTACAGCTTTTGGTCCATAACAAGAAAATAAGTACACAAAATGAAATATTGTATAGCCAACGTCTGCAACTTTGCTAACACTTGCACCCTATATAAATATAAAAAAAAAACTATATGTGTTCAATGAAATTTTAGTAATTTTTTTACCAGCCCTTCGATCACTCAATGGGAAAGCGACAGAGAGAGAGAAAATAAAGTGCAAGAGCAACAGAGAATATTTGGCTTGTTAACATAACGAAATATTTTTATCTTAAATATGCAGAAAATATTGCATCTTTTGGCTGGTGCTGGTGCTGCTGCTGCTGCTGCTGCCACTTGTGCCGCCCACCCAATTAGCTTTTGGCTGCTCTTTTTGTAGATTGCAGTAAATAAGCAAACAAAAATTGTGCGCCATATTTTGCAGCCAACGCACATAAATAAGCTTTAGTCCAAAGCCAACTTGGCCGAGGTTGCGGAGATGGATACAATGTGCTGCTGTTGTTGTTGCTGATGATGTTGTTGTTGTTCTGCCTTTTGCTGTTGTTATTGGGAGGCAGCCACCAAAAAGTAGCTGGCAAATGGCCAAAAAGGCATGGCCAAATGTGCCGCCTGTTGTTGCTGCTGCCGTCGCTGCTGTTGCCATCTTTGAATTTGTTTTCATTCTTGGCTACTGTTGAGGCCAATTTAGCTGGCGCTGTACTTGAAGATGGCATCCTCGAACAGCAGCATCAGCATCAGCAGCAGCAGCAGCGCACTAATAAATAATTTTAATTGTATTCATTTGTTGTTGCCTGTGCTCCACTTTATTGCACAAAAGGCGGTCAAGAATATGGCTAAGATAGCAGTGTAACAACAATTTACAAATTCTCATTGTTTTTTACTTGCACACACACACACACATAATACATTTTTGCTGAAAATTGAAAAACGTGTTCAACGACCAATTGGTTGCCATTCCTCGACTTTGGGCCCAAACTGTGAACCCGCCCCGCTTATCGGACTCTGACGTGGCTCAAGCCCTCTAAATTGCCAATTGCCAGTTTCTCTCTCTCGGCTTTCAGTTATGGTCGTGTTTACAGTGCCTTTTGGCTTGGGCAAACTTTGCCACTGATAAGCTCACAGTGAGAACCCACAGTGACGCCTCGGTTTCACTGTCTGTCGCTGTTGTCTGGCGACGTTTGAGTCATCGAACACGTCTTGGGACGGCGCCTTATGCTGTCACGTTGAGATATGAACGGTATTGCTGACCAATTGCAAGCATATTGCGCATACGCTCCGTTAAACGTCGTCTTCACTTCTGCCTTCTTTCTGCCGTCTTGGTCACGTCTTTAGCACGCACTTTGTGCCTGCCTGCCTGCAATGTGCCCCATTTGTGCCCCATTTGCTGCTGCACTCAACCGACTGTTGACGACGACGCTGGCTGCGACGCTGACGCCGACTGCGACGCACACTGCATTGGGACGTGCAAATCGGGGACAAAAGCGAAACTATTTATTTAACAGCTTTTGCAACACTCTGATTTCAATTGCATAGTTTACTAAACGAAACTTTTGTGCAGCTCGAAAAGTATTTCATAAATAAGCATTGTACTCTTCTTACCTAAGTGCACAGAAATTCTAGAATTGAAATTCGATATGAAAATTATGCTTTGACTCAAAAGCAAAGAATTTAATGTATAAATAATATGAAACTGAACCGACGAATAATACATGAAAGTAAATAAATACTATTTTAAGCATAAATTATAATTTAATAATATAAATAATAAAACAATGAATTGTTGTTTTTTACTGAAAAACTGGTAAATGAGAAAAATTAAAAAAAAATTTAAATATTAAAAAATTATAACAAAGACTATACGTTCATTATATAGATCCGGTTTGGCAAGCCCTATAAGTGCACTTTTTATTGTAGCAAATAAAATCTTGTATTAATATAAAAATTAACATACAGGCATCAATAATAATAACAGCTATAGTGAAATCTCCACTAGATTCTAGTAGCATCTAGGCTTCCAGCGCTCATTGTTTTCCCGATTCGGGATTTGAAAACCTATTTAAACCATACAATTTCTCAAATTTCAATGCCAAAAAAGTGTTAAGAAAATATATTTGCAGCAAAGTACTTGACTTGATTATTGTAGGCGCTTTTCTTTTGCCCTTGCAAAGTGCAGCCCCTCAAGCAGAGGGAGGTAGCGTTGGGGACAGTAGCGACATCGACGTCGTCATTTATTGCACTTGTTGTTCTTGTTGTTCTTGTTGTTGTTGTTGTTGTTGCAGTCAGCTCAATGCGCTCGATATCTGCTGCCAATACACACACATACACAAACAGATGGACACACCCACACACACACAGACAGACAATATAGGTGCGTTGTATTTATGCGCCTCAATTCTGGGCCAAGGTAGTTTTTATCTTTCTACTCTTTTCGCTTTGTTGTTTTTGTTGTTGTCTGGCAGCTTTTGCTGGCTTGTTTGCTTGCTTGTTGTTGTTGTTGTTGCTGCTGTTGCTGTTGCTATAATTGCAATCCTTGAATATTTGTTTTCACACACATACACGCACGCAATTACAAGCACAAATAAAGCACTCGGTAGATTTTTTGACCGCCATTTGTGCTGTCACGTCTTCATCCGCCTGCACAACAATATACAGTTAAAGACCTCACTCCGCACCTCTTCCTGCATTTCAACGCCCCCGCACTCGCACTCGCAGTTTTTTTTTTCTCTCTCTTTTGCTCACTTTATTTATTTAATTTTCGTTTTCGTTTTTATTTGTTATTTTTTGGTTGTTGCTTTTATCTGCACGTTTCTTCTCTATTAGTCACATTTTTTTCGGCGCTTTCTGTTTACACAAACACATGCACAGAGAAAAGCAAATGGGATGTGTGTGTGTACAAATTGAGTGTATATAGTATAAGTAATGTGAACACACACATGAACATAATCTTTGTGTGGCCACAATAATATCTACTTATAACTTGTGCACTTACAAGAAATAATGATATCACAGAAACTACTTTTACATGAGCAAATAAATATAAATCTTTAGTAAGTTCTTGGAATACTATTATGAAAATAAATATGCAGTTTTGATTAAAAAGCTAAAAGATAAATATAAAAAAAATTCTATTGTTTTTCTTTTTTTTATAAAGTTTTTCCTACAAATTTAAAACCATAATTGTTTTATTTATTTCTAAAAAATAAGAACTCTTAAAAAATATACAACAAATAAATTAAGTCATGATTAAGTAATTAGAGAGCAATAAAATCTATTTTAGCTTTGATTTGAACATTTTTGTTTTGTAATGGAAAGTCTATTGTTAATGAAATTGACATTTAACCTTTTGCTTCCCATTTTAACTACCGAATGATTTCAAATTTTGTTACCGGCTGATGCAAGACAATTAGATGTCTTTGAAGTTTGTTCAAATATTTACATTGAATTCGATTTCTAATTCAACATTTGCAATTGAAATTTGCCCATTTAAATTTTTTATGTTGCTGCTCCGGTTTTATTTGAAGACGCCTGCTGCGAATTTCCATTACAACAATTGCCACTTGCAACAATTGGTTGCCAAGTCAAATGAATACAATTGCCATGAACCGCTCCCCTACCCCCCCATTCGCAGCCAACTGCCATTTGTTCTGGGGGCTGCCACCCACCCCCTCATCCCTCGTCCCGCCCCCGCCCCTGCCCCCGCCCCGCACCGTTCACACAATGCCAGCCGACTGTCAATGCCATTGATTTGAGTGTGCGACTTATGTTTGCCAGCTGAACGCCTTTCGATTCAACTTGCCGTTCAGCCCCCTTGTCAGTGCCTTACTCTGTTGCCTTTGCTGCACATCCTAGTCTTAGTCCTCTTAGTCCTTTGGGCCAGCTTCTCACACTCTTAGTCCTTCCATTTAGCCTGTGAAATCAATGGATTTGCCTCGTCTGGCGTCTGCCTCCTCTGTGCTGTCACAAAGCTATGCCTTTGTCTCTGCCACTGCCACTGCTGCCTTGCCACAGTTGTCAGACACATGCACACACACACACACACACACACACACACACACACACACACACTAGCACACAATCTGCCTGCATCCAAACTAAAAGTGCAAAGTAGCGCAAGAAAAATTTGCACTGCGCAAACTTTGTTGCCAGCTTGTTTTACTTAAATTTATATTTGTAACGTACGTGCTGCAAGCATCCACCCACCCAACACCCACAACACCCACCCCCCACCCACTCCATTCGCACCCACTTTTACTTTGCCAATTTTATAAGCCAAACTCACTCGTCCAATGCCTGTTAAACTTCTCGTTATTTCATGGTTTCTTTTGTTAGCCATTTTGCTTTTGGCCTTAGCCAGTCTACCAACGATGTTTTAACAGCTATTTCTTTCACGCTTTCTTCTTATTTTCGCCCACATTTCTTTTGTATATCGTCATGCATCCAAAGCTATTCCAATCCTTGGCTTATGCAATGCCAATGCGAATGAAAATGAATCCCTATGCCGATGCATATATATATGCATTATCTAAAGCTGTCCAGCTTTACACTCACACTCTCTCTCTCTCTCTCTCTCTCTCTCTCTCTCTCTCTCTCTCTCTCTGAGTCTGCCTCTATCTATCTGTCTTCTTATATAACTCATATCCAGTGTGTTTGTAGATCTGAGTGGGTCCCTTGGGGCCTTGTTTAGATTTATTGCTTTTCCGTTCTATTCTCGGGGCTCTTTTCACTTGATAATTGATGAATGTTGTGAGTGCTGCATGCGCAGACACACACACTCTCACACACACACACACATGCCTATATGTATGCACATTTTGGACTTTTTACTGCTGTATTCAAGTTTTGCCTTTGGCTTTTGTTTATTTGCATGACAAATGTTCAGAGATCAACCAAAAATAAACAATGGCATGTCAATCACTAAGTGCAGCTCACACACACACACACACACACACACACACACACACACACACACACACACACACACACACACACACACACACACTCGCACACTTTAATATCAGCTCTAAGCGTGCTAAGCCCAATCTTAAATCTGACATCAGAGCACAGGTGAAAATGGCCCAAGGATGCCAAACCATTAAAAGTCTAGCTAGAAAACGTGTCAAAATGCCAGCTAAGTAGGCTAATGGAAATCAAATCCATTCACAAACACAAAAAATTTAAAATGTTGGACTAAAAGCTGCACGAGCACATAATATCCTTTAAATATATTAAATATGTACAAAAAAATTTAAATTTGACTCTTCCAAGTCTTTTAAAAAATATATTTTTCTCAACTATTTTCCACCCATATCATTAAATTTCCTTTAGCTTCACAGACAATTTATTTATTTTGATTTTGAGTAAAAATTGCAAATCTTAAACGTTAATAAAAAAAATTTGTCTCTTTTAAGTGTTTCAAAAAATAATTTTTTTTTCATGTATTTATCGTCATTTAAGTTAGTTTATTTTTAGCTTCACAAAAAATGTATTTATTAAATCTTAAAAAAATTAATTTTGATTTCACACAAATTTGGGATACTCGCTTGCACAGTAGATTAACAGGGTATGTAAGCAATTGTACGACATTTTAATGAAGCAGACAAACAAAAAAAGAAAAATTTTCCCAAGAGGCGGCTACCAAACAGCTCTCAAAGTCGCAGGCAGCTGTTTATTGTTTATGAGGATGCGTGTGTATGTGTGTGTGTGTGTGTGTGTTGTTGGGTGAATGATTGCCGGCGTCTGTTGATGACAAGTGTTGCGTGTTTTGAATATAGGACTATGGAACTTGTACACACTTGTGCACACTTACGCACACACTCATGTCAGCCAGAGAAGGCCTTGTTCGGAGCACGCCCTTCTAATGACAAGTGTGGCTTGATTATAATGTGCCACGCGTAATACTTTTGCCGATTATTTGCCACTGGTGGAGGAGACTCGACAACGAGTGCCACTTGACGGAGCAACAGCTAAAAATCATTAGAGTGCGCAACAAATTGCTGCTGCTCTGAAACAGCCAAAAAACAAACTTTTCGAATGAAACTTTTAATTCTCTTAAACTACAGTGCAGCCTGCCAAAGTGTTACCTGTAGTACATTTTATTTATTCAAGCTGTTGCATTTCTTTGCTGTCATTTTGTTAATTGCACTAAAAGTTTGCCTTCACTCCCAGAAAACTTTTCCTTTGGCACTTCTCAATAAGTTTTCTGGTATTTTAAATGCCTTCAATGGGCAGCTGTTCCGTGTTGTGTTTACCGTGTTCCAAGTAGAGTAAATTTGATCGGACTATCTCTGCGTGCAGGCGTTGCCATCAATCATCTGACAAATTGCCACGCCCACCCCGGCCCCAATCAAAACAGGAAATGTGTCGAACAACAAATATGCAAAAAGGCAGCTCAATCTAAGGTTATGGCCGCCATATGCTCACTGTGCGCCTAAAAGGCTGCAGCAATTTCGTTGATTAGTCCGGTGTCTGCGGGAATTTGCTTTCGGTTCGTCTTTCACGTTGCCCTTTCTCTGTCGCTTTGCTGGCTATAGCCAAACATAAAAACTAAACGGCTAACACACACACACATGCACAAACAACATTGATACAGCTCACACGATGTTTACGGAGTTTTTCCCGCTTGCCTTTATTTTTTTTATACACTGACAAAATGGAAAAACTTTTCGGCACGCTTTTGGGAAGACTTATATATGCACAATAGAGAACTTTTAATTAATTACGCGTACAATAGCAAATATTAGCTAATTTAATGATATATAAATATATTCGCAGCGAAAACGAAAATTTACTAGAAACTCATTTATTAACATTTTTCAATATATTTAATGCTGCAATGTAGATTTTAGATTGTTTCTCATACTTTTTTATAAATAAAATAAAATCAGACAATAAAATAATTTTAATAAATAAATAAATAAATACTTTATAATAAATATGATTTATTAACTTTAGGATTATATTAACTATAAATATGATATATGTTTATTATGTTTAATATATAAAACGAACATTTATAGAGCATTCTAGTTTCGATGTTCTGTATATATTTTTTTTTGGGGTCGTTTTGTTGTGTGTGGTTTTTATTATTGGTAAACAGGCTTTAAGACAGCACACACACTCGCACACACACACACACACACAGAGGCATACACATGAGGCTGGCAGCATCGCTGCCTTCAGCTTTTGGCCACCTTTCGGCACAGGTGCTCGCTGATATATGATTAGGGGGCAAAGTCGTTTCAGGTCCGGGTCGCCTGATATATGTGGCCATGTGGCGGCAACGGTGGCGACCGAATGCCAGGTTTTGCTGGCGTGTTCCGGCCAAGATACCATCGTCAGAGCTGCTGCCGCCCCGTTGTTATTTTGGCAGGCGCGCATTTGTGCCTCTAATCAAGGCTGTTTTATGCTTGCCAAGCGCGCTCTTAATGCCCAAATTACATTTTTAGTTATCGTTGTTGGCTGCGGTTGCCGTTTGGCTGGCTTTTGTGGGTGTTTTGGCATGTTCTGCTCGGTTTTGGGCCAATCTAAGCGGCTTTTTGGCAACGCGTCGTATGCGTGATAAATCCAAGTCGTCTCCGCTTTAGCCTTAATGCGGCATCTACTTTATACGATATCAGACACATACTACTTTCTTTTTTTTTTTGGGGGGGTGGGGGTAAGAGTACTTTGTTCGCCCTCTCCTAATTAGACCACAGGACGGGGAGTTGTGCATCCTGCGGCGGCCAACACAAAAGCAAACAACAACAATGCCAATTGTTTGGCAAGACAGCACCATTATCGTTAGCCATGATAGGAGGAACAAGGGACGAGAGACAAAGGACAGGCACTTGAGGCCGCATTTGTTGCCTTGACTTGTTGGCTAAAACTACATAAGGTTCCAGTCAGTTATGGGGCTGCATATGCAGCCTGATGGCTTTTTATGGTCTCTGGCCGAAATACATCATCATCATCATCATCGTCATCATCATCAAATATTGTGCTGCCAGTTGTTGTTATTATTGTTGTTGTTCAGTTGGGTGACTTTTTGCTGTTTATTGTTGTGTCTCATGCAAATTGCCTGGCCTGGCAATTGCTTTTCGCAGGCACTATGGCTTTAAATTAAACGAACGCGCTGAAAAGTATGCTACATTAAGCCTAAGCACACATGTGTGTGAATGTATCTGTGTACTTGCTTATATACATGCATATGCGGCTATACGATAGACAAGTCAATGATGCCATTCATTCATCAATCAATACGACGAGTGCGCCGACTGAATTCGGGTCAAAAGAGTTTGTCAGTTGAGCGAGGCTGCAATGACTGCTCTATGAAATATTCTATATATATATATATGTGTGTGTGTCTGCTTATAGAGCACTTAATGTGGCAATAAGCGAGGATACGAATTCATGACAACATGCATATCTGGGCCATTGGCATTAAGTGCTTGTCAATTTACATTGATTTGACACTCTTTTCGTTTATGCAAATGTTGCATATGAACTATGAATATAATATAAAGATGCATTAAAAACCGCTATACTGTAAGATACCCTGTTCGTAGTCATAAATAAGCTATAAAAATGATCTGCTTGGTGACATCTTTGATGACACGTCTTATGCATACATGACACAGTTAATGACATGTCTTGCAAGACAACCTTTAAACTTTTCCTTAAGACAACTTTAGCTATAATAATAAATAATAATATATTCCTTATACATATTCGTATTTGTGCTCATGGTTTTGTTTTATCTTTTTACTATCTTTGCAGCGGACATGTTCAAGGCCAGCGAACGCACCACTTTATGTTTCGGTAAGTTTCGATATATCTTGTATATAAATAAATAAACCGAAACTCATTAAAAGTGAATGCGCCCCGACAATTTAAACTTTGCGGCAGCCAAAAGGCGCGACAACGCAAAAGCTCGTAAATGTTTTTCGGCTGTGCCACACAAGGCAGATACGAGCTCTTAAATAGCTAATCAAAAATACATATAGACACCCCACAGGACTCAGTTACAAGGATAGGCCGTGGTTAACACAAACACAAACAACATTACCAAGCGGGGCAGATGGGGGAAATTCATATGTGAATACATATGAGAGAGCTCTAAAGATTTTCCAGTCAAAGTAAATATAATTTTGAGTGTGCTCTTCTAAAATCCTGCATGTGTTTGTGTGTGTGTGTGTTTGTGTGTGTGTAAATTTGATAAAGTTAACTAGACAACCGAAAGGGGCAACAGCTTAAATTAATCATACGCCATGTCATGCGAAATATAAATTTATTTTCGGTCCACATGGAATATTCATTAAATTTGAAGCCTTTTTAGGGGGCTTTAAGTGTTGATTGTTGCGTTTGTTGTTGCTGCTGCTGCTGCTGCTGCTGTTGTTGATCTTGTTAAGAGCAGACACAATGCGTCTAAACTGTCATTAGTTGAAATCACATGTCATCGACAGTGCAAATTGGCCCCAAACTTCAGCACGGTCTTAAATTGGTTTTGTATGTGTGTGTGTGTGTGTGTGTGTAGGTATGCATATGAAAAGCGTTTGTTCATACACTAGGAGAAACAAACAAGAAGTTGTCAACAACAACAACTAGGCCAAGGCTTAAGCCCAACTTTTTTTAAATAAAAATATATTTAATAACATTTGATTTTCAAGCGGAAGTGAGCTTTAAGTGTGTTTGTGCTTATTTTTAATTAAATAAATTAAAATTAAAAAAAACAACACACAATTTTAAACTGAACATATTCGAATTTAGCTTAGCATTTTTCTCTGAGTGTATGTTTGCCTATCTCTATACACATATATCCGTATTCATATATATGTCAAGCGCTTTGTTCCAAGTGTGAACTATTGTTGTTCTTGCTGTTTGTTTGCTGGGCGCTTAAATGTTTGCCTACGTGTCAGGCTGCCTGTCAGAGGCAGTTGCCTCTTGTCTACACACGCCTCCAACCCCCCCGTCCCCCTTTGGCCGACAACTCTTGGCGCTCATCTGCCCACATATGTCGGCGCCTGTTTTATGACAGTTCATTGATATTCATTTGGCTATGTGTGTGTTGTTCTATGTGTGTGTGTGTGGGTGTGTGCGTGTGTTTAACCCTTTTGTGCCACACTTGACTGCCGCTCAAATTGCCTTCAATGCGGTTGCCAGACAACAAAAGTGAGCCGCCCAGGAAATTCAATTAAAAACGCAAATGACGCTGTACACTCAATGTGTGTGTGTGTGGGTGTATCCACAAATCG
The DNA here is from genome assembly GCA_004143825.1 of Drosophila micromelanica. Classification (NCBI taxonomy): domain Eukaryota; kingdom Metazoa; phylum Arthropoda; class Insecta; order Diptera; family Drosophilidae; genus Drosophila; species Drosophila micromelanica. The sequence continues at coordinate 13,586 of SCDY01001886.1, read as the reverse complement.
GCTTACGTGTCCTGTCCAGGAATGGTTGGCAAATGTCCTCCAGCAACTGGCAAAGTCAATCTCAACAAAAGTTTGATTTCCTGCGTCATGCGCTCCGCCGTTTTCCGATTTTATTGCATACTTTGCTGCGCTTTGCGGTGCTTCCTTCTGCCAGCAAGCCAGCTTCAACATGGCCAACAGATTCGTTATAGATTCATGTCCGGCATTCTACTCTTCAGCTGTTGTTTGCTTTGCTTTTGCATGACTTTCAATGGGCGGCATTTCTTATGGCACGTTTTTATGCGCACTTCTTCTTGATTGCATTTTTTTTTGGTGCCAGCTGTTTGACGATAATTTTTTTTGTGGCAGTTAAACTCAAAACGGCAGCTAACTAACGGATGTTTTATATCCGTTTGCGGACTCTGCCGGCGTCAGCTTTGCTCGGTTTAACTCGTTTCGTTTGCTTTCGGCTTTAAAGTTCAAGTGGCTGGCAAAAGTTCTGAGAATCAAAGCGCACAAAAAATCTCATCAATTTTTCAATGCACACCTGAGAGCGCTAGGGCCAAACAACAACAACAACAACAACAACAACAAGAAGAGGTAGCAGCAACAAAATTAGCCAAGTTTCTGGCCAACTTCCAAGCGAGGCGTAAATTTCATCCTGCCTACAAAATATATTGATACACATCTCTCTCTCTTTCTTTCTCTCTCTGTCTCTCCTTTATGGGCGAAACTGACAGCAAGACACTTAATCCGCACGTTTACACCTCAACGCACACACACAAAGTAAACAAAGTGGGCTGCGGCAAGGGGGCGTGCCTGCGGCTAAAGTCGCAATAAATTCGTGTATCTACTTAATAATTAACTGGCAAAAGTTTTTGGCACCACAACAAAAGAGCCCTATAACAATATGGGCCAACAAAGAGGCCCAACCAGCTAACGGCAGCCAGCGGGTTGTTTTCATGTCTAATGGGGATTTCAAAGAGCATGATAAACATATTTTGTTAGTCGGCAGTAGTTAAGTTATCGCCGGGACAAACAAGATAATCAAAAGTCATTTCAGTTGCATTTTTGAAGATGAACATTTATTTATGTGTTGAGATACTTACAAATTTCAGAATATATTATGTTATGAACTACATATATCATTTTTATGAAACAAATTTATCATTTATATATTTAAATGAAAATGTCTTTAATTTTCTCATTTTGAAAGTAGATGGTTGAATTGAAACCAGAACTGTTAACAAAAGATAAAAACGTTTTCGCTTTATAGATCAAAATAAATAAAAAAATATCTATTACGAACATAAAAAGAATATTTTTAAAAATTCAATTCCACTTTGGCGAAAAACTTCTTGATAAAAACAATATTTCAAGTTTTTAGGGTCTCCTCGCATCAAGTTCGTGAAAAGTTTGTTTATTGCAGAATTGTTTGCTGCAATTGTGAATTGGAAACTGGCAAGAAATTAGTTTTTATTTTTTTGTTCTTCGTTTTCTGTTGAATTTCAATATGCGAAACTCAAACTCCAATCGATTAAATTTACTTAAGTAGTGTTTTCTGTTGAGTTTAAACGTATTCGAGACACTGCCTCAGGTTCTGAAAATCGTGACATATCACAAGCCTGACAGGAAACTTCTACGTTCTACGCTTCTCAAGGCCTCTTTTTCTACGCATATACAAGGAGTGTGAGAAGGAGGGTTGGGGGGCGAAGGAGACAAATAGTGCGACGATTACAAGCAAAAAATGCGGCGGTTGCTTTAATTGCACTTGAACTCGCCTTAAGTTGGACAACCAGGGATCCCGTGTCGCGAACCCTCATCGACCCTTGGTTCAGTTCAGGTTAATTTGCTCAGCGTCGTTGTTCCACTTGCTCATTAATTACAGCTAAGTCGTCGGTCCCTAATGATTTACCTGCAGATGTTGTAATCGTTGTTGTTGTTGTTGTTGTTGTTGTGACCAGTCTTTGTTTTTTTGTGTGTTGCTATTCCTGTTGTTGCAAGTTTTGCGCTCTTATTATATCTTGATTTCATTCGTTTCAGCGACTTCTCTTTTGCATTCGCTGGCTTGTTATCCTTGCTGGGCGCCATTATCCACCATCTTCTTCTTATAAATGCTTTGTAATCAAATATGAGCGGCGACTTTTGCCTATTCGCAGCTTGTTTTTGTTTCGCTACCTTTTTCTTTTATTTCCATTCCGGCTTGTTTTTCGCTTGATTATTTTAAGCACACGCTATTTGACCGTTGAATTTCCTTTACGCCTGCCTGCCACGCCCACTTCGGACGCATTTAATTAAGCAAATAGCAAAAAGCAGCTGAGCTTAGCATTTTCTTCTTTGGCTTTTTCAATTCCCTTTTATTGTGTTTTGGCCTTCGCACTTGTTGCCACACTTTGTTGCCTATTCTGTGGCATAATAAAAATTCCACCATTTTCCGACCCAAAAATTTTAATATATGTGGGATACTGCAGCATATCTTTGATAATAAGTTTAAGTAAAAACAATTATGTTAAATGACGAGGAGCCTTCCACTCACCAGAATTGTTGCAAAGTGCTCTTCAACATTTGTTTCTGCCATCAATTTAATTTGTAAGCAGCTTACTTTTCTTATTTGGCCCATGAGAGCTTTCATTTTGATTGCTTGACGATTTCCATGTGTTTCTACCACTAAAACGAGACTCAAAGTTTACAGCCATCTTCAATTGGCCTCCAAGCTGCCAGCCAACCCGGGGAATCCCCCCTTTGAACCCAACCTTCCGCATGCACATTCGCATAGATTGCTTTCTTTGGTGGTACCTTCTTTTACCAACTTGTCGCCTGTCGCTTTCCACTGCACTCACTGCCAATTTGCAACTAAATTGCAAAGCTGTCATTCGTGCAACAGCAACTGCTGCAAATAAACTGACTCACGTTGCCAGCAACAATTTAATACCAAATATGCTGCTCTGCGACGTGACAACAGGGAATCGAGAAATTGGAGAATCGTTGAATCGGGGAATCGAGAGGGGCTATAAGCTGAAGAGGTCGCCAGCAAACATTTCCGTGTGCTGGCATTTTAACTTAACCAAATGCCACGCCCGGCTGCCACCAGGTTGTTGCTGCAGTTGGCAACCTTTGCCAGCGGCCGCAATGTAATTGAATTTTAATAAAATTGTAAAGCAATTAACTTGCGAGTGGCGCTTGAAGAGTTGCTCGTTTGAGAGAGTTTGCATTCATTAGCAACAATTAATAAATTAAGGAGAGCAGCGCCAAAATGTCAAGATTGCAACTGCAACAGCAGCAGCAGCAAAAGCAGCCGAGACGAGACAACAAGGTCGCCATGCACGGCCAAAGACAACTTAATTAACCTCGACCTTCTCCAGGCGGCCAAGACTGGCTGACGTCAGCCACAGTCGCTTAAGCTGCCGCCCGTTTTGCCAAACAAGCCACGTTTCAATGCCGCCATCGCCAGCGGCTCTGTGTGTGTTGCCTGGTCCCGTCCAGTTGACCATCGTCGCTGCCCCATTAAGACATCAATAATAAAATAGTTAATAATGCGTGTGCGTGCAATGTAAATATGAGCATAAAAAATTACGACGCGCTGCGCTAATTGCCAATTCACTAAAGCGACCAACTCGAATTGGTAGCTCCAAGTGCAAGTGGGATGGCAGCTTACGCTGTATAAATAATCGTCATCGCATTGCAAATTTTGCGCATGCGCAGCGCCAACAGCAACTGCGACGCTTGCTCGATCTGCCTCTCGCTCTCCCGCTTGGCCACTCTCTTTTGTTTCGAACCTGCGATGCCGGCAGCCGAGCAGCAAATGTAAACCCGTTTAGCAGCCTCTCTCTCTCTGTCTCTCTTCGTGTTGCACAAGTGACACTGCTGCTGTTGCCAATGCAGTTTCAAGAACCAGGTCAAGGTTGCTGCTACAGCGCCGTCGTCACCGATCACAGCCAGCGGCAAAGTCGGCGGCGACGTCAACGCCAACGTCGGCGTCAACGTCAACGTTGCGTCGCTTTCGCCTTGTTCGCTTTACATTGAAAGTCAAGTTCGTGCACATGTTTGATTGGCATTGGACATGATGCAGATTGAGGCTTTTGGGGTGGACGCTGGACAGCCGGTGTTTGGGCATCAAACATGTTTGATATGCCAGCAAGCGTGCAACGTGTTGGCACATAATCTACTTTAAAATGAAAAGCAAATGTTTAAAAATTTATGCTATTATAAGCGAGACCAAATGCAGTTCAAAAAGGTACTTTAATATGATTTTTTTGCCCTTAAAGAAGTTTCTAAACTTTGATTATAAACTTTTTCATTTTTCATATTGCACAATATAAATATTTTTTGTAACCCTCTTAGACGGCTTTTATTATTTTTATTTAGTTTTCTACGCAAATTTAATTACCGCCTCTTCTTTGGCTCTTGTGTTATGCTGCATTTTAATTAAAAACTTTATAAAATCAAAAAAAAAAAAAAATAACGCATTTAACTCTTTGAAGTAGTCTTTAAGCAACAGCAGAAACCTGCAAATGTACTTTTCTACTGCGGAACCTCACTCTTCCTGTCCTTCAAAAGATAGTAAATAAAAAAGTATGTGCCAGTACTATTAATATGAATTATTTGTGTAAATAAGAAATAAAGCATATCCTATATACGCACATCCACCTCCATTCACTTATGAAAATTAATGGCATCTCTGCTAAAGTGTGTGGCAAACTGTAAATGCAAGAAGTAGGAAGAAGCGTTGGGTGGCATGGGCAGGGAACTGGGTATTCTCAACCATTAATCAAGCGTTGCACAGTGCCAACAAAATGAAATTAAAAGTCCAACTTGACTGCAACTGATGGCCAACAGGCCGTGGCGCCACTTTGTGCACTTGACTTCACAGCATCATTACAAATAAATAATGTTATTTATTTTATTTTATTAAAGTTTGCAATTCATTCGCATGTGCAACACAAAAAGCACCGAGAATCGTTGTACTGTAAATACACAAAATTAAAAATAATTTCATGCAATTGGATTTTTATTTATTTTTTTTTTTTTTTCAATAAATGCGCTTGGTGGCAAAAATTGATGCAGAAAAAATAACAACATATAATTACATTTTATTATCGTGCATGTGAAAAAGTTACGACATGTATAAAATCATGTTTATTTAAAGTTTTCGAAAATGAGTAAGGAGAAACATAATATACATTTTTATTTTTTTAATGTGGTTTTTCCATAATTCACATTTCTTAAATTTGGAATCAATCTAGATGATAAATTATAACAATAATCCCAAACGTGAAAATCAATTTTGAGTAAGTTATAAGATTTTGAAATATGGGAGCTATGGATTCGGGACCTTTCTATGTCAAAATATTTGTAAATTGTCGCATGCTTTTTTACCAAAAATTTAACATTCTTAAAATCAGCTTAATGTTGTTTTTTATACTAAAAATCGATAAAAAAATATTAATTTGAAAATCAAAATTTTGAAAATCAAACGTAAATATCTGTTAAATTTTGACAAAGCTATGGGAGTTCGTCAAGAAAATTCTTAAAATTGTATCACTTAGACACCTACAAAGAATTTACCTTTGCATTTACATGTCACAGCCATTTTTGAATTGATGTAAATGTTTTTTCTACTGAAGTAGATGCGTAGAAATTATAATTTATATAACCAAGCGTAGCGAAACAAAGCGGCTGTCACTCAAAGCATTTTTCAAAGTCACAAGAATACCCCGTTTGGCCATATGCACGGCATACTCAGCACGTTATACTCTGTACGCACATCGGATTGGCGTTTAGAATATAACAATGATCGCATGCAGTCCACAAATGTGTTGATTTAGATGCACATACTGAGATTTGCACGCTGCGACGACCCTGAAAATGCAGCCAGCTCTAAAGATAAAGTATACTGAGTGAGAAAGAGAAAGAAACAGAGGTGAGAGTAAGCGAGAGAGAGCGAGAGAGAGAGGGTTGAGATAAACAGAATTGAGCTGCAACAACTTGACAGCCTCGATGCGCACTCATCGACACTTGTTGTTGTTGTAGTTGTTGTCTGCAACTGACGCTGGCTCTGCTGCTGATGTTGTTGCTGCTGTTGATGCTGTTGCAGTTGTTGATGCTGTGGCTAGCACATTAACAGCCAAGTGCAACCACATTTCCAAACAATGCCAAGCAAACAACGACTCGCATGACTCAAGAGGAGAAATAAAATGCAGCTCTGATAAGGCAACAGTTTTGTGCAAGAATAAATTATGACTAATCAACAAAGTTGATTCTAAGTGGTTCACTTGTTCTCTGAGCGCAATAATCAATTGACACAAGGTTAACAATGGTCAAACGGACGGACAATCGAGCAAAAGCTGCCTCATTTGCCAGAACACGCAATGCACAAAACCAAAAACCAAAACCGTCTGATCTTGAACCAATTGCAATTGCTAAATGTTGCCATGGTCACAGCCAGGCCGATTGATGCAAAGAAAATAAATGCAATAATATATATATAAAGCATATATAGTTTATATAGATATTTTGTTAGCTTTTAGAGCCATGCCATGACATTGATGGATTCGAAATGCGTATGCGTAATGCACTTGAACTTGCAATTGAAATTGCAATTGCAGTTGCAGTTACAGGTGCTGTTGTTGTTGGCAACGCTGCGTATGCGCAATTTGCGCGTATACTTTACCTTATTTGCACATTGCGCATACGCAACGTTGTGTGTGCTGACCTTAAAAGCGCACGCCAACAATGCGCCTAATTAGACAGAGACCGACCAGTTTGTCAAGTACAGTCAGCTCCTCAGTTTACTGTTTGATTATCAATTAGTTAACTGGACAGTGGGCAAAACGCGGCGAATGATGCGCAACCCGAACACCCCCCCATCCGCCCCTTTTCCTACACGCTGTGCTGTTGCGACAAATCAAGCCAATGTCAAACAAATACAAACACACACACACACACATACACACTCTCTTATATTTATGTCATTCGACATTGTGACTTTTGCATCTGTTGAGCAATGAGCAAAACAAATTCTTGTTCTCTTTTTATTTTGTGCGCGCTTTGTGTGCATTTTATCGCTCTAAAGCTGCACGATGAGCGATCGCCTCTATATAAATACTATATAGTGCACGCTACATATATGCACTATATATAGCCAATTTATGGTCATTGCTTAGTCATTTATAAAACAAAACAAAACAACAAAAATATATTAAAAAATAAACTAATATAAAATTAATTGGTTGGTGGACTTTTACAGATTTAGGCAAATATAATTTATAATAATCACAATGTCAATATTTAGCTGATCTGTAAGTTAACTAAGCGCTTTAATTTTTTATAAACACTCTTTATGTGCTATATATTTCGTCTATATATTTACGATATTACGATGACATCTGCAAACATATTTTTTTCTATCAGTACCAAAAATCGCATTTATTTTAAAATTTTATATAAACTTATTTTGTGTTGGGATGACATGGTCAATAAATGATGTCTCTTACTTTTCAAATATGTTCAACTTAGAACCTTTTTCACTTGTTTACTTGTTTACCTAGTTCAACAAGGCTCTTTAGTCTTAGTAAAATTTAACTTTTAACCAATAAATCAAAGAAAATTATTAGATAGCGTAACTAAATTTGCTGTTGGAATACTAAAACATGCTCCCAACATAAATGCTACAACTTACTAGCACCAAATCAGCAATTTTTCAACTGTTTTGTATCTACTTCTGCAAGTATTTGGCATATTTTGCAGTACATATTCCTTCCAGTTTTGAGAGGCACGTGCTTTGTTGTGAATTGACTCACGTGTCTGTTGTATGATTTTTAAATTTTCCAAAGAATTTGTGAACGGGCAGATCTGCATACAGATGTCTGTGCAATTGTGCACTCAGGCAGCATTATTCCGAATAAACCGAAAATTGGAGTCTGGGCCTCTGGGCAATGGCCAAAAATGGCAGAATATTTGGTTTATAGCGTAGCTGAAATAATTGCAATTTACGAGCACTTTGAAGTCGCCAGCAATCGACGCGTGGCATCAGCACTCGTAAATAACAATAACAACAACACCAACAATAACAACAAAACTCGACTGTTGGAATATTTAATAAACAAAACTTGCGCTAATCATTAAATTATGATTAATGTGCCGACAATTTTGGCAGCCAGCCGAAGGCCCAGCACCAAAAAAAAAAAGTTCACTAAAAGCGAACGTGCCCCGACAAACGGCGGCTGGTTGTCGCTGCAGACAGCAGCAGCAGCAGCTGGAGATGCAGGAGTGAGGGTGAGCAGTCCTTGGATAGCAGACTTATTCAGAGTTTAGTTTTGGGAATTTTCGCTATGCACTAAAAACAAGACGAATCTTGAGCAGGGAATTGAATGAAATTGTTATGTTGCAATAATGAAAATAAAATAAAGAAGATAGAATTGCAGAAACATATAAAATAAGTTTCTGTAGTTTCGAATGTAGCTTCAGATATTTTTCTCTCATATGCGAGTAAGAAAAAGTGTAGAAAAATAAAATACAGTTCAAATGTTTGCGAGCCATTCACAGTTAAAGTCACATAGACTTTAGTCACAATTTCAGCATCAACGTTTTCAGGTCACAAGTTTAAAGTCGCAATTTCAAAGTTCGGCAAACAAACTCACAGTTTCTAAAGCTCACTGTTCAATAAGTAAAGCAAGCTTAAAAAACTTTAAAAACGTTTTAGGTGAGCAATTTCAAGGTATTTTTTATTGACTATATATTTCTTTGAACTTATAGCAAAAAATATAAATACAACCTCTTTTAAGTTAGGAGATTTTAGCTGCAAAGTATTTAAAGAAAAAAAAACATGTTGTGCTGTTAAGTAGATTTTAGGTTTATTTTTAGATGAATGTATAATTGGGGTAAATGCTATTTCAGTCGCCTGCAGCAGGACCCGATTGCCAGATGTTTATTCATATTTTGACCTGCTTTTGCAGTTACCGAGCCAAGTTGAATGTCGTTGCTGCTAGTCAAAGTCAGCTTATTAAATATTAAAGCACTTTATGACTAAGGGAGCGCCAAATCCTGTGGCTGTTGACGCACGCAGCAAACTCAATTCAAAAGCCTGTCACACATCCTGTCAGCTCAGTAATGTCGCTACGCTCCATCCTCAAGGTGGCTCTGCGGCTGTTGCGGCAACTGCTGCTGCTGCTTGCTGCAGCTGAATTTAATTTCGTCCTGCGCTTTGCTTTATTCCATTCCACAGAAAGCCAACGTAAAGTTGGTAAGTAAGTTGCAAGCAGCAAAAACAGTGGCAGAAAGCGATAGAGAGAGGCAGCAATAAAAGAATGAAAGCAAACAGAGAGAAAATCAACTACTAACGGTATTGTTGTTGCTGCATGCACCTGCAGCTGGTTTACTTACTTTGTCACGGATATGTTTTCTTTAGACTTTGCAAGTCAGCAGCCCCACATGACATGGTTGCTTCAAGGAGTGTGTGTGTACGTGTGTGTGTGTAATACATGCCGGAAGTTAAATAGGAAATTTTATATGCTTTTATAACTGTGAACGTGTTTACAAGGCCAACGCCGCCCACTTGCAACACTCGACGCAGCTGAAACCAATGTTTATATACTCCCAGTTGTGGCTGTGCTTGTGTGCTCGTATGTGTGTGTGTGTGTGTGTGTGTGTGTTTTGGGGTTACCTAGCAGCATTCGTTTGCCTGATGAAGTGTCGTTCATGGCTTTGTGGCTTTGCATACGTTGATTACCCGCGCCAGGATATTAATCAAATTTAGCCAGCCAGTTACCAAGTTACTAACAGCTTAAGCAAATGGCCATTGTCTGGTATAGATACACACATTTCTTCATTTCGAATAATAAAATTATTACATTATTATTATACATAATTCTTAATAGACATTTATTAAGATTTCGCTCAATATTGATGTCATTTTGAAATTATTCATAAAGAGTGAAAATTCCATTACAATAAGCAGATACAGATATGGTCAAAACTTAATAAAATTTGACTTTATTTATTATATTTTTTAATTTTTTTTTTAAATAGGCTTCAGATTTTCGTTATTATATTTGATTTTTATATTTTTATATATTTTTATTTGTATCATATTATTTACGATAACCCAGATAACTATTTCTTAAATATGCTACATTTTAACATACACGAATAATTCTTAAATATATATGAAATCCTAATTGCTCTTCTAATCCTGAACACATTTAAACGAGCAATCGCGCAATTGCCACTTGGTTAAGTATCCAATAGGTTTATGTATCTATTTTGTGTCGGCGTGTGGCAATTATAACTGGTGCAAGTGCAACTGTTTTGGGTTGAATTTGTGTAGCTTCATTAGGTTGCAATCAATTACGTCCCCGTGGCCAACAAGACTTCCTACTCACACACACACACACACACACACACACACATACACATACATTAGTACATTATCCAACTCCTGTTGCTATTCCTGCAAGTGAGTATCCGAGCTCGTTGAACGTGCCACAAGCCTTACATGTTGCACTCGAACAGCTTCAGTGTGGCCAAATCGAGCGGCTTCATTTACCGGGCAAGCGCGGGGCAAGTGCGGCAAGTGCGGCAAATGCAGCAGTTGCCCAAACGGAGCAACAAGCAAACAAACAAGTTGAGCTTTGGCTGTAGTTTGGACATGTACACCACACCACACATAGACACGCACACACACACACACACACACTCAGAAACATTGCCCGAGTGTAGCATAGTTTTCAGCGCCATCAACTGGGCAAGTGTTTGATTAGAAAACTTTTTGGCCCGGTTTGCGGCAAAAGTTACAGCTAAGATTTGGCTTAAAACTTCGCTTGTTTCAATGGCTTGTATATTTGTACAGGCTACGTGTCCTGTTGCCGTTCACGTGTTCCTCAGCCTAATTGCTATTAAAATCTGGCTAAAGCTAACTGAAATACTTTCAACACTTTTGCACCCCATTTCAAGCAGACGGGCTGCATTTTTTCGATATACGTTTATGTGCGAATGAAGTAAATATATCATAGAGCTAAGCACACATACACACACACACAAGGTACCAGCTTTCGGCTTGTCTGCATGCGTGTTTGTGTGTTGTGTGACATTTTTAAAAAAAAAAAAATAAACTCTTCTTTTGACAGTCGGAGAATGTCGAGCATTTATGTGGTTGTATTTTTGCTTTTGCCTGTCTGCTGGCCCGGGTCCATGGACCATGTCCTGTTGTCCTTGCCCGCACGCTTAGCTTGGCTCCCAGACTAAAACGTATAAAAATGCATGACCGCAACACATTTTTCAGCCGGCCATTCAGCAAACCCTTCAACCATCCAACCCCCACCCCGCCCATCGCTTAGACACACATACATATGTGTGGGTGTGTATGTGTGTGTGTTTTCACTAACACACACACACATATACATGCTTCTTTCACGGCTTCGCCTCTAAAGTGTTAAAATGTTGATTGTCCTTTTTCCTCAACGTATGCATGTGTGTGTCGGTGTGTGTGTATGTGTGTGGGCCAAGTGTTTGTGCTTTGCGACGCCTCTGTCTCGGATATACGGGTATCTGTGACGCCCTCCTCTACCTCTTTAACACGCCACATCCCCCCCTCCCATTGTCCCTCTATGTGTTGGTCTCGTGCGTGTCGCAAATAAATTTTTAAGTAGCATTTGTGTTGATTGCGTTGAAAGAGGACACGAATTCAACTTTATGCCCGCTTGCTTGCCACAGTTCTCAGCCTCCCGACGTAGTTTTTTTTTTCGGTTGTTCTTAAGGGTTCTTGAATTTAACATTTATCAAGTGGATTTCTTTTTGCTGCTTGGTTAGCAAATTAAGTACGGATAACGACTGCGGAATTTGAAAAAAAAAAAGAATCTGAGAAAGCCACCCGGCATTATTGATAATAAATAAAAACAAGGCCAAAACGATTTGCGTTAAAATGGAAAGTAAAAAAAGACAAACAACATTAAATTAAATATAAGCCATAAAATGGGCTAACATCGAATTTTGTGCTGTATAAAATTAGCCCGTAAATATAGCCCGTAAATGAAACGTTAAAATATTTTATATTATTACGTGAAAAGAATTTACAATTTTAGTATATTTATGTGAATATCTATTAAGAAGTCAAAATTTTACTTTAGTTAACAGTGCTATTTAGCAAACAGTAGTTAGTTAACAGTGCCCTTTAACAGCAGCAGCATCAACTGCTGTTAGACGGCCACACAACAGAGTCTCTGGCCACTCTTTTAAGAGAGCGCCTGCAGTGTTAACATTCATGGCGTTATCTGCAATTTAACAACAGTTGCTGCTGCCAAAGAGGACCAACTAACAGCAACGGTAAACAAACAGCAGAGTCACCACGGTGGCCACTTCTTCTGCGCTGCGGCGCTCAGTTGTTGTTGGACCGCAAGAGCGTTTCGTTGTGTGACGGCAGAAAGCATTCGGCGAAAATTATCGAAAAAGAAAAGTAGGAAAAAACAGAACGGAAAGAGCAAGAGAACTCGTCTACGAAAGAGAGTGTTGTACAGTGTAGCATCGGCTAGAGCAGGCAAGCTTTAGCATTACGTTCATTCCACGTTTTTTTTTTCTCTGCTTAAAACAAAGCAAATCTTTTGAATGTTAAAAGCGGTGACAGTCAGCACGAGCGCGTTCATATTTGTATTTTTGTGTGTGTGTGTAAGTGAACTGCCGCGGGCTTTGTTGACTGCCATATGCACTTTATGTTTCAGAGTGTGCGTGCGTGTGTGTGTGTGTGTGTTTGAGTGCAGACAATGTGAGTAGGATGCATCAGTGGCTCTGCCCATGGGCTGCTTGTTAATTTGCATGCGGGCTCTGAGTTCTGTTGCTGTTGTTGTTGGCTGCATCTTGTGGCCGCCAGCAACAACAATTGCTGATGCTGCCACCGGACATGTGCAGCTATTCTAGTTATTGTTGTTGTTGTTGTGTTGTTAGCGGTCGCTTGTTGGTTTTCTTTTTATTATGATTTAACCGAAACCCAAAACGTTTTTTAACAACTTTTGGACTGTCGAACTACAGAGACAACATGCAGCGTATGCTGACGAGTTCTCTCGCATATGTCTGTGTGATTGTGTGTGTGTGGTAATTAAGTATATGTGTGCGTGTGTGTGCCTGTCTCATTTTTTTAGCTTCTTGTTGACAACATGGCGTATGAGTAATGGCCACGACGACATTGGCGGCACATCACATATGTGTGCGTGTGTGCTGGGGCTGGGAAGAGGCGTGGCAGGGTGCGAATTGTTATTCATGAACAGCACAGCAGGTGGATGCTGCGGCAGCTAGTGGCCAAGCATATGCCAGCATATGTTAATGTTGACACCGCTCAGCGGGTGCAGAACATAAGGGAGCCGCAATGGAGACTTTGCAGCACTCCTTTCTGTTTCCCCTCCAACTGCATTCTGTGGCGAGGGCCAAAAATGGCTTGGCCAGTTTCCCATTAAAGTTTAATCAGAAACGGAAGTTGCGCGCACATCTTCCGGCCAACTTTTTCGTTTAAACAGAGCAGACAGCAACAAAAACAAGTGAGAAGGCTCTAGTCGGGGCCGCCCGACTAGGAGATACCCTGAACCCTGCGATCTGGTTCTATAAACATTTCAGCTCGTTTACAC